>APFE031219887.1:106032-141049 GCA_000404065.3 Pinus taeda
TTAACAAATCTATTTTATGCCAAAAGAGATGCAAATTTGTCCTAATGCAAGACTAAATGCTTGATGCAAGATTGAACACTACTCTAACAAGAAATAAAAGTTGTTTTTGTCTATCAAATTTCCTTTTTGCCACTTACAATATTTAGATGGAATCACAGATGGTACAATTCGTCTAAATACTAAAAGAAAAACTCAAGATAACAAAAACACTTTCATTCAGTAAAAGGAAACAAAATGAAAAGCAAATTCAAGAAAGCAAAAACTAAAACTTTTCAAAAAGTTCACTTGAAAGTAGCAACAAAAGGTTCTTTTTGAAAATGCTTTCAACAAAAACCGACACTTCACAATTGAAACAAGCAAGAAACACTTTTTGTAAGTTGACACCCAACAAAGAATGAAAACTCAGCAAAAAACAAATGTGTTCAAAAAAGGCTTTCGACAATGGAAGGCAGCAAGGAAAGCTTTGGTAGCAAAGACCAAAAAAAAGATCAAAAAGACGGTTCCAAGAAAGTATCAAAATGACAACTTTGATGAAACAAAGAAGTAACTGGTCATAAAAATTGATTTTGTTAAGCAAACAAAAAGTCACCAAAAAACGAAGTTAAACACAAAGATTAATAACAATCTTTTCTGCTCTGATGACTCAGGGCAGCCAAGATTCCAATAAGAAAATCTTGTATGTTTAAAGCAAAAAGATGATGACACTTGCAAACACAAAACAAGACCAAGACTCCTTATAATTAGAGAGAAGTTGGAGTAAGGACGCTTGCTGTAAAACAGAGAATTGATACTAACAAAGATGACTATTTAAAACTGACTGAAAGCACCAGACACACTCCAGAGACAAAAAAGTTTATAAATCCTGAAAGTTGCCAGGTATACGCGACTGCATTCAGTGCAGAATGCGTGTATACGCGACTCTGTCTAAGGAAACCTGCGTATACGCGGGTTCACTTCAGACAACAAGCGTTTATACGCTTCTGTAACTAAATAAAGCAGTGTGTATATAATATTTCAGGAAAAATAAAAAAGAAACTCAAGAAATTGGTAAAACTCAGAAGTCAGAAATAGACCAAACAATAACAATAAGCCAGCAAGCTACTGAGCCCTGATAGGCTTGACAAACGCCCAACTAGGAACAACAAGAATGTTGTTCCCCAGCTGAGTCGCCAGTTCTGTTGTGGGATTTTATCCCCTAAGGCTCTTGGGTGGAACCTTAGCAGACTGAAAGTTGTCTAAATCAAGAAACATGCACATACACAACCATTATGCTAGAAAAAGCTATTTCTAAGGTGAGAAGGACGTACCTCAGGTCCTACGTTCCGGTAGTTCTTCAAGGGTCCAAACCCTTCTTCACGTCCCTTCCGCTCCTTTGCCCTGCAAAACCAACAATTCCAAAGAATGCAGCAGTATATGGACAAAGATTTATATAAAAATCACCTTTATGTTATACAAGAAAGGAGTTAGTTATAAACTTCTAGACATCCATTCATACATGAAATTCAAACATGAACATCATTAACATAAAGAAAGAAGCATATCGGGAACAAGACGTGTTTCTTTATTAGACAAATAGAATAGTACAAAAAAGAGCAATATCACCTGAACCACTTTTGTAGGCTCAAAGCTCAGCCTCCTTCTGGATTCATCCCTCCTCAAGCCTCTAGTAGGTCTCCTTCCAATACTCACTCCAAGATGTCATAACTAAGGGATGAACATCCAATCACAAGGAAACAAGGGTTTCCTGTACAAAATGGGGGAAGTGCAAAAGGCACAAGGATCTTCAGACCTGATCAGGGGGAAAAAACGCAGTATAATAACCTTGCTCTGTATTCTCTCTTCCTTTAGGCCTTCCCTTTGGTGTCTTTTTATACCAATTCCAAAGTAGTTTTTTAGTTAGGAATTGGTTGGGGACAGTTGAGGCCATGGGCACTAATAGGTGATCAGCAGGTAAAACCTACAATCTCCGCCCGAAAATAAGGAGTTTTATATTTTTTTAAGTGTTTTAATACATATATGCGGGTTGGGTATGTATGAACCCACGTATACATGCGTTTAACTCAGGGCAATGTCGCATACAGTGAATAAAACATTGTTTTTTAGATTTTGGACTAGGTCTGGAAGGAGGGGTTGCCCTAGGCCATGAGTGCAGCATCACAAACCATAATAGTGAGATTTGGAGCTATAACACCAGTGTCTGTGTATTTTGTAATATGATCGATCCGTTTCCTAAAATAACATAGACACACACCAGTACATGAGTCTGTAATACCTTTATTCATTAATTAACTAACTGAGGCCACTCAAGGGTGATTTTCAGATCACCACCAATTCTATGTGAACATTCACAAGTCTGGCTTGTACCGGATTGCATGCAGGTATCCTGCATTTCCATGTGCGGACATGATACATTGGATTGTATTGAACACTCATCTCGAGACGATGGTATTGAGCAGTGTAAGTGGGACAGAGATTGCTACCTTCACGGCACAAGACTATCAACATATGTACCTATTATTGTCAGTATTTTGATACTGCCATCATTGATCAAACCTCCTCGTCTATATCACATTAGTGTCCCATGTTGAATTTTTTTATCATTCCACCTAGGTCCTGACGCAAAAATTTACTCACTGAGGGTAGCCCAAGCCAAAATTCCACTCTCCCTCAAAAAATCAATATTTTTTGACCCACCTTCCTGTGTCTTACTTAGCATACATTTATTTTTAAAAGCTGATTTCATCATGTCTTATGTCAGTCAAGTCTACATGAAGTTTGGTTATTCAAGGTCCCATTAGGTCACTAGGTTTCATTCATCCAAGGTCCAATAAAAAAACCATTCACTGCATATGGCCATCAAAAGCATAAGAGTGAAAGAAATAATATCCTTTTTTCATTCAAACAGGATTTGCAAACATGTAACTACGGTTGCCAGAGCTTTAATTTTCATTCCAAAAGTATAAGTTTTGTTTCAGATTGTAATTTTATTTCAAAAAGAGAGATGTAATAATTTTATTTATCTATGTAATTTTATGTTTATCATATGTAATAAGTCACTATTCCTAGCTATTTACTCAAACTCTATTTCCAATATCATCTAAGCAATATTTAAAACTAAGATTGCCAAAACTCCAGCATCATCCACCTGCAAAGGAAAAACTTAGAAAGGAAGTTAGAAAAGAGGTCAAAATGGTTAAATGAACCATTAGAAAGTGGGTTTTAGATTTAAAATATCAAATTCACTCATATATAAAGGACTTCTTGGCTTCAAAATCAACCTCATTTTCCTCCTACCACTGATTGAGCAAACCCTAAGGGACCCTTTTTATAGTTTTGGGTGAAAATAAGCAGAAGAGAGTAGGCATTATGCATTCCCTTAAGAAGTTGTGCATTCCCTTACAGCGTTGCGCTCTTGCCTGAGGCACTCCGTGCTCTGCATTGGCACTGCACATTTGTCTAGGAAGGCCACAGTCACCTCCTCAGCTCATCCAAAGTGCATTCAACCTCCAAAGAAGTAAGTAGTAGCTAAGGAATGTGTTTTTCTTCCTCCTCAAGTCACTCCCAAAGTGTTTTAAAGGTTTAATTAAAGATTTGGTTTAATTCTATATCTAAACCTTAGATCTCCCCCAAAAACTACCTTTCACTCTCAATCCCTTTTATACACTCCCCTACACCTTCCTTCCCTTTCCCTAAACCCTTTTATCCCAGATACCCTCTAACCCTTTGTACCAAAACCCTAAGTCCTAGGTGATACAAATACCTAGGCTCCCAAACCCCCTATATTGCAAACAATTTCCTCCATCCCCAAGCTATCATAATACTAGCCTATATCCCCGTACATTAAATATATATCCCTTCACCCATCATCTTTATATTTACTCTCCCCCTTTTCCTATTTCCCGAAAACTACATTCGCACTACTTTATAGCTCCCTAGGTTGTGATATTAAACACCATGATAGATAAGGAATACAAACCACACAATGAGGAAGAGGAAACATATAGAGAAGAAACAGAGGTCAAGAAATCTTGCAAAGGAGGCGAGATACACGTATTCAAGTCCACAGATCCCAGGGAACTCTTGGCATCTCCTATTACTATGACATCCTTCAAATGGCTAGGCTGTTATGATTTCTGTGAGTAAGTTCAGGCAATCCAACACCATCCTGAGTTGACTAGGCTCTTCATAGGTAAACTCCAGGACAACCAAGTCACTCTGGTAGGTATTACTTTTACTCTATCTACTGCCATTATATCAGCTTTGATTGGAATCCCAGATGTTGGGGAGAAATGGTTTAAACAAGGTGATTTGGAGAGACATTATTCTAAGCCTCACATGAAACCAAGGTACCGAAATGAAATAAGGAGCTGTTTTCCTTTTTCACACCTCCTTGACAGATATTCCCCAATGATAAAGATTATTATGAAGTGAAGGTAGATTTTCTAGGCTCTATTCTTATCACATCCAACTTTTAACGCATTTCACTAGGGTAAAAATGTTGAATATACCCTACTATATTTTCTGGAGTGTTGAGAAGATGGCCTACATTGCCAAAAAGAGGGAGTATAAAGATCAAATGAAGAGTCCCTTTCATCATTCCCTCATTAAAATCATTGTCCTTTATCATATCAAGGAACTCAACATGCATGGAGTACCTTCATAGCTAATCCCATATTCACTCATTCATCTACTTTGAATGTTCAAATCATCCCTTCATCATCTCATCCTTCCACCTCCATTCCTCCATCTCATTCCATCGATAATTCATCCTCATCTGATGAGTCAGCCTCACCATCAACTCCATCATCACAATTCCATGAGCATATCCATTCACCTAATAGAGATGAAATCAAAGAGAAAGAGCACATTGAGTAGGGTGAGGGTCATCAAGCCTAAATGGGATAATTTGGGCATTGTGACATGTATTTATCAAAGAGGACACAAGAAAGTGTCTTCCCAACAAATTGTGGGAGGGGCCTTTCCTTCTTCACCATCAAAGTAGGTACAGAAGGGTAAGGAAAAGATGATAGAGAAAGAGATCTAGCAGCAGCAGGAGGATCTCCATGACACAGAACAAGATTTTGACTTAGTTGACCTAAGTGGACATGATGATAGTGAGAGCACAAACATTGTCATCAAAGAAAAGGATCCACTCATCGGGGAGCTCCAGGTCAACTTGGAGAGGGAAAAATACATCATCTCCAATTATAAGAAGGAAAGCAAGTAGTTTGAGACCAAACATGAGCTCATGGAGATTCAACTCATGAAGGTAAAGAGGGAGGCTAAAAGGCTAAGGCCTTACCTGATGAAGCATATGGAGAATATAGTGACCCGATGGAGGAACAGGTCCCTAGAAGAAGGCCAAGGACCAGAGGCCTAAAAAGAGAATTGGAGCTAGAAAAACCTAAAGAGGCTGAACTAGCTAATGAGCTCACCCTAAATGAGCAATTTTCCAAAATGATCAATGACAAGTGGGAGAATTGGATTGAGAGGGTGAAAAACCATCTTGAAGATCTCCTACACAAGGCCAAAAGGGACGTTGACATTCAGAGAAAGATGGAAAAGTATTATTGCCAAAGAAATCAAATAGCAAGGCAAAAGCTCAAGGCTATTAGGGCAAGAATTGAAGCCCTAACTCAACAAGAAAAAATGAAGAAGCTTGATATACTTGCAAAGGATTCACTCCATGCCTAGCCACACCAAAATCAACTTCTTCACCAATTTTGAAGACTCTTGGTTCAATTTTTGTAATATTGTCTTTCCTATCTTTTTTTAGGCAAGTTCATTTCAGTTGTTTGCTCAAACACACAACGTCCTAGGAACTTCACACTTTTCTGAGGCACGTTTTGCAGGAATGGAAGCCACCAGTAGATTTAGAGGGACAAATACATCTAGGAAAACCATGTTTCTAGCCCTGTAATGCAAAAATGGCATGTGAGAAAGGCAAAAAACCACCTAAACATCATGTTTCTACCTCATTTCTAGACTAGGCATTGCGCATTTGAGTAGTCTTGGGAGAATGGAGTTTTGGAGGGTCAAAATAAGCCAATTTTGAAAACCAAGGGATTTTTTTGAAACTAGATAAGATAATATTTGCAATGACCTATCCTAGGCTAAATTTTGGCATCAGGAAGGCAGGTAAAAGTGAGCTGGAAGATGGTGCTATGTGTTTGACAATTGGCCGAGTTTTTCACTCTTCTTTTACAAAATTGATTTTTACCTATGGGAAATCATTATTTAAATGATGTAATTGATGTGGTTGATGTAATTATTATTTTTTACCATTACCTAGGGTAAGTACATTAGGTAAATGGCCTCCATGACTTGCAATGAATCAGTTTACTTAAGTTAGGGTTGAGTCACTTTGACCACCCTACACTCTAGTTATCAATTCAGTTTTTGTTGTAACTACTCCTGCTCTCATGGATTTGACCCCTAAGAGTAGGATGAGTTGGTTTGAGGCCTATATCATGTAATTTCTTAGTCATTGTATAGGTTCGACTCCATTGGATGTTGTACTGGTGGTTTAGACTTTGGCATGGAATATATTGGATTAGTTGCAACTATTTTGGTGGGATTCCTATGGCATGGTATTTTGATATCATTTCTTCTTCCGTTACATGTGTCTAAATGTTTTGTACCTTTCATGATACATTTCACTTCTAAATATGATTTATTTTCAAGGTGTCATAAGAAGAATACATATTCTATACTTTGTTTTTGGAAAATCATCATAATTTGTTTTATTTCTTCAATTTAAGAAGAATTCATGATTTTCATGCTCTTCTTAGCACCTCACCAGTCTAAACCATTTCATCACTATACTAAAAAGTGTTAAAGTAAATTTCCTACCTTGCCCCATCAGATGTTTGCAATTCTGATTCTCTTTTACCCTAACCTAGTTCACTCTCTGACCTAATTCACTCATCAAGTGACTTACCCAATAAAATCAAATCAAACAAACCCTGAGCTACTATATCTAGCCTAAAACCCTAATCTATCTAGCCCTTTTGGTTGTGATTCTTTGGAGAGAGCTCTCTCTGGCTTGGTAGGGCTAGCCACCGAGTCAAAAGGTTGGTCTTTGGTTGCCTTAGCTGGACTCTTCCTCAGCCTTGGAGATCTGAAGGAGTGATAATAGTACCACTTACTGAAGTTAGTGATCACCATGGAAACACCCTTCAGAATACCCAATAGTAATGCCAACTCTATGGATATCTTCAAGAACTGGGTGAAGGAGCCATCCAAATTTAGGATGACACCCAACTAGATTTACAAGACAAAGATATTGCGGAAGGTGTATCAGTACTTGGTCATATTTTCATGTCACTTGTATGACCAAGAGAGTAGGAAGACCTTCCCACAAAGTTGGGTGATCATGTTGGACCAACTGGATAGTGAAGATAGAGCATACAACTAGTCCGACATGTTGGCTCAGAGGTTGAAGGAATAGGTAACAGGAGCTCGAAAACCACCCAAAGGTTAGCAAGAAAAAATATACATGTTTGCATACATCTTGGATGCAATCTGTGCCCGTCATGAGTTCCTGGGCTTGAATTGGGCATGGACATCAGTAGAAAGCTCTTCTAACACTTATTGTAAATTGTTTTTTGAACGCACCTTCCGCGAAGTTATCACACAGTTGTAAGACCATTTTTTCACCCCAGTGTACAAGATGATATATGAGTAGGATCCACCTTACATGTCGAAGGAATCAATGGAGGCATTGATCAACATAGCGGACTGGTATGCCTCACCCTTTGGCACCTTCATACAGATGTACAACACGAAGAAGCCTCTGGATGTTTTTCCGAAGTTTGCCATGGACAAGCTTGTCATGCAAGAAGTGTTATACCACATCCTCGCAAGATTGTCAGCTAGGCTACATCGGAACAAGAAGGAACCTTGGCCCACTCTTCTACTGTAAATCTAGTTGTATGAGATACATAATCTCAAGCATGTAGATGTCGAGACAAAAGAGTTCAAGAAATTTACATTCAACACCAAAAGCTTTAATCTGTATGAACCACATTGCTTTGTGAAGGATCACTGCAAGAGAGTGTAATTTCCATTGATCCACAGGGCGTGTCATTGGGCTGAGTAAGACCCATGGAGATATTGTCACAACTTCTCCAAGCCCAATGAACTAGTCGGCATTGCTGTGGAATGGTTAGAAAAATAGTGTGAAACAGCTTCCGAGAGAGCACCACCAACAGCAACAGCAGAGGGAAACATGCTGGTGCATGAAAAAGGCAAGAGGAATATTTTCGACACGCAAAGGTAGAACAAAGTTGCAAGTTTAGAGAATATCCACTTTTGTAGAAAGTAACTTTGGCAATAGAGGTGAACCGGCAACAACGCGACAAGAGGATCGCGCAAAGGTGGAGAGAAGTCACCCAAGCCATTTGTCATGTTTGTAACGCTACACCTATAGCTAATGGTTGGCTTTCCATCTCCATTTTGTAATGATTTGAGAAACTCCCCAACTCTTGGTCATTCAATCTCCTCATGGCATGTTCTATTATTGTATGAAAACCATTTTCAAAGGGTTGGTTGGCTTGTAATTTTTGGGAGACTGTGGCAGAGAAACTCTGTTTCTTCATTGTATATTTTGACAGAGGATTAATGAAAGGCAGCGACTTTGTTTCATGAGATTCATGTGGTTGTGAGTGTAGCAAATGTGTTTTTCCTTATGTTGCATATGTATTTCATTATGTTTCATAGTTCATTCATATTCATTTTCAGTGAAATCTTCTGAGTAAGATAAGGTAGAATTCATTTTTATTGCTCTACCTGTGGGAAAGTTTCACGTTGTGTGTTTTTATTCTGTTGAAAAGGATTCATGTACTTATGCCCTTTTCACCCTCCTAAGCAATCTCTCCATTCCACGTTATTTCAAACTAAATTGCTATACTTTCCGCCTGTCTTGCCTCACGAAGTAATCTGTGCCTTTGTATTAAATTCTCTGCTCATTGTTGTCCATTGGTCCCATACATCCCAAAAACTCAGTCATTCATAAAAAATTTATTCTTGTATCCATATTTACTTACTAGCCTAAGATCAATATTGCATTCTAAGTCATCTCAGACCATTTCGTTTACTTATTCACTGAGCGTGACATAAAGAGAGCCCTCTCTTGTTCTGGTAGGGCTAGCTACCAGACTAAGCGTGGTTTGTGGTTACCCTGAATTTTTCCTTCCTTCAGCCTAAGGTAGACTTAGGCTCTAACATCGTGGCGACTCCATTGGGGAGAAAATGGTTTGCTTGAAGATTGTTTTGCCCCAGTACATCTATCAAGCTCAGATCTGATGGTTGACGGTGAACAACGATCAGACATAAGAAGACAACTGAAATGATTCATCTGGTGACTTCTTTCACTAAAGAACCCAGCAACCGATGCTTCATGGTGACTACACTACAGAGGGATTAGTGGCTTTGAGATTTTTTAAAATGGAGCGGATTGCAAGAGGATATGCTCCCATGAGCCAAGATCACATTCTAGGATTTGCAAATAAGATTCTGAAAGTAGATTGGTCAAGGAATTTGCCTACGTTTAAAGATGATGATAGGAAGGATGCTGCTTTACATCTAGTTAGATTTCACATGCATATTCGCAAGTTGAAAGTTGATTTTCCTGAAGATTGCTTAATGAAGATATTCCTGGCCACTCTAGAAGGTGAAGCCCAATCCTGGTATGAAAATTTGCCTGTTGCTTGTATTTATTGTCTAAAGGATTTTCATGCCCTGTTCATTGAAAGATATAAAGACTCTTATCCATCATTAAATCTACTTCATGACTATTGAAAACATGCTTCTACTTTTATTGAAAGCCTTGAAAAATACTATGAGGATGATAATTTTATGGATTATGAGATCATGGAAGCCTTGTACGAGAATCCATTTCAGCAACATGAAGAGAAACTAGAGGAGTCCCATCAAGATGCTCAGGAAACTTTGCAGCCGAATCAAGATCTTTGTACGGTGGAAAATGAAGGAATTTTCATCTTGATAGTCAACATGAATTACATGAAATAAATCAGGAGGTTGAAGAGTTCCATAGGGCTGAAAGTGATGAAAGAAAAAGTGTCGTTTCAGATCTATCCATAGAAGAAGACAACATGCAGAGAAATCAAGTTTCAAATTTAGAATGTGATAATGTTAAGACAACCATTTCAGATGTAGATTCAACTTGTGATGATCAAGAAAACCTTGTACTAAGTCCCATGAAAGAGAACCATGCTGCTGAAATCATCTGGGATGAAGAAGACATAGTTTTGAATCCAAATGTTCTCATGTCATCAGAACACAGTCTTCATGAAGAGGTAATCCAGTCAGCTCATGGACAGCAAGATGAGATCTTTGCCCAAGCAAGTGAAGAAGTTCCTCTGGATGAATTTATGGTAGATGATAAAAATGTTATTGTTAGGTTTCAAGAAACATCTGAAGTTGATTTTCTCATGATTGATGAATGTGATGAATGTAATGAGAATCTAGCTATCATATCGTATGAAGATGACCTACCATATATTCAGACTTCAGAAGATCAGACCATTAAGGATTCCCTTTTAGATTCCTCCTCATATGTCTCATGTTTTGAAATGTTCTTCGAAAAGGAGATTTGTTCATCCACTTGTTCAGAATTTTTTGCAGATCCGGAACATACTCTTATTTATGAAGAAAGACCAGAATCAAGAGAAAAAGATATCTTGATTTTCTAGCAAGAGGTCAATCTTCATGTTTTTCAGGATCCAATGGCAGATTTGTTGCAGTCAGCAGTGAAGGTGATTATTGTAGTATTCAGTGATGAAGGAGATCATGGTCAATTATGTTTTTGGAAGCCCAGTTACCAGTATCTATTGTTAACCAGAAGATCTGATCAGGACAACCAATCAAGGAGGCATCTACTTGATTGGTTACATTGGAAGACACATTACACATGATTGTACATATTGCATTAGTACGCAGGTGGTTGTCATCGTGATTTGAAACCCTCGAATCTTGATGGACTGCTACCATTAAAACAAGTTTTGTAAGTTCTTGTTTTAGTTAAGTCAGTCATGAGTCATTTCCTTTTACATTGAGTCAGTTTTTCAGTCATGTTGGTTCCATAATTAAGTCGGTCTGAGTCAGGTTTCAGTTAATAAATGAGTCAGAGTCTTGTGTGGTTTGTCGAAATAATGACTCCATAGCCCAATGGACGAAGGCATTGTCTGCTCACCCAAAGATCTGCAGTTCTTGGCACCTCCAAGCAGCTGGAGCTACCATCCCCCATTGGAGCCAATGTTAGTGTCAGTCTTTGCAGCCTTCCTCCAGTGATCAAACATGCTCTTACAAAGTGATTTTAAGGTGTCAAGATCAAATTTTGTCATTTCAGTGAGTCTTGAAGCAAAATTTGGTCACTAGGAATTAGGTCTAGGATTTGATTTTAACCTTGTCAAATTTTTCCAAATGACGTTCCATGTCACCATTCAACTGAGTGTACCATCATTCAAATGGTTTTCATCATCATGTCAAGTTCCACTGGATCATTTTACACCTTGTTCATGCTTCAGTTGCGCCTAGGCAAGGTTCATTTCCCTCTCCTAGGGTTTTGAAGCTAATTTCTCTTGGATGGTCAAATCAATGAGAAACATTGTATCCTGATATTCATACACCTTCCCCTATCCATAATTTACCTTATTGAACAATTCCCATCACTAAAATCCCCCAAATTCCTCATTTTCGCACAAACCCTAGTTTCTTGCTACAACTTGGCAATTTTCTAGACTAGGTCTGTCTTTTGCCTTTTTGGACCCCTTCCCCTCACTAAATTTCTGATATTCCACTTTCCCCTACTTTCTAACATCCCTCCCCACTTCCCAAAATTTTCTCAAGAATTTAGAAGCCCCCCTATCCCCTTCATTTCGCTTCATTTCGACAAATCCCTTGTCCCACACATCGGGATAGGTTTCACTCAAATGATGTTTTTGAGCAATAAAAGATGAATTTTGGAAACACCAAAGAGATTTATATCCAAAATAGACCAAGGAAAAAAAACCTCCTTCACTTTTTATATAGGTGTCATGGTTTTAGAGAAATGTCAAAAATACAATCGCCTTGGGAGAATTGATACACCTCTGAAGTGACCTTGGGAAAATCAGGTTTTATCCTAGGGTGGTTGGCCAAATGACTTTATGGATGCATCAGATGATAACTAGACAAAAATATCTTTCCACTGTGCTATCATGAGCTCACTCTGGAGGTGAGGAAGGCATTCAAAAGTTGACTGCAACAACACTCTGCTTTAAGGTAGCCTCATCTAGCACATTTTGACCAGTCTTGGGAGATTTGACCTTTGATAGGGAAAGTAAACTCCAAATTGAAAAATTACAGATGGGTTGGAAACTAAACTCAAATATCTTTCCAACACACTATCTTGCACCCAATTTTGACACCGTGAAGGCCTCCAAACGTCTCCTGCAAAAAGGCCTGGCGCATATAGCTTTGGGCACGACGCTTAGGATTGGGAGGTCCAAATCACACAAAGTTTACATTTTTGGATTCTGCATGAAACATCATGACTAATGGTACATGGCCAAGGAATATGGAGCATGTTTGTGGCATTTTTGGTCACTTGACAAATTTTTGGGTACAAAACAGGGATTTTCTCCCTGTGCGTCGCGCCACTGGTGCGACGCTTAGGATTGGGAGCTCCAAATTGGAAATGGCTTGCATTTTTGGATTCAAAATGAAACATCATGACTACTGGTGGTTGGACAATAAATTTGGGCATGATTTGAGTCTTCAGGTGGTCAAAAACACCCAAAAAATGACCTCTCTACCCCTATTTTGACACATAGGAAGCAGTCTTGGGAGAATGAAGATGTGGAGGGGAAAATAAGCACCAAATTTAGAAATTCCACTTGGGTTGGAAAGTAGATAGACCAGGATTTCCAACAAGCACACTTGGGAACATTTTGAACTCCTACAAATGCCTCAAAACAACCTCCAATGTGGCACGACACATATAGAATTGGGCGCGGCGCATACAAAGAAAAGAGACAAATTCAGCTCCATTTCACGAAATTTTGATTCGTGACTTTCTCCAAGTGGGCTTGCTCATTTATATTTCACTTTTTTTGGAAACTAAGGAAAATTTAAAAGAGTTTGGCTTCTATCCAAGTAGCAAAGGGAGGCAAACGGTCACCCAAGCCATTTGTCATATTTGTAACGCTGCACCTGTAGCTAATGGTTGGATTTCCATCTCCATTTTATAATGATTTGAGAAACTCCCCGACTCTTGGTCATTCTATCTCCTCATGCCATGTTCTATTTATTGTATGCAAACCATTTGCAAAGGGTTGGTTGGCTTGTAATTTCTGGGAGACTGTGGGAGAGAAACTCTGTTTCTTCATTGTATATTTTGATAGAGGATTAATGAAAGGCAGCGGCTCTGTTTCATGAGATTCATGTGGTTGTGAGTGTAGAAAATGTGTTTTTCATTATGTTGCATATGTATTTCATTATGTTTCATAGTTCATTCATATTCATTTTCAGTGAATTTTTTTGAGTAAGATAAGGTATAATTCATTTTTATTGCTCTACCTGTGGCAAAGTTTCACGCTGTGTGTTTTTCTTCTGTTGAAAAGGATTTATGTACTCATGCCATTTTCACCCTCCTAAGCAATCTCTCCATTCCACATTATTTCAAACTAAATTTCTAGACTTTCCACCTGTCTTGCCTCATGAAGTAATCTGTGCCTTTGTATTAAATTCTCTGCTCATTGTTGTCTATTGGTCCCATACCATCCCAGAAACTCAGTCATTCATAAAAAATTGCTTCTTGTATCCATATTTACTTACTAGCCTAAGATCAATATTGCACTATAAGTCATCTCAGACCATTTCGTTTACTTATTCACTGAGTGTGACACAGAGAGAGCCCTCTCCTATTCTGGTAGGGCTAGCTACCAGACTGAGCATGGTTTGTGGTTACCCTGAATTTTGCCTTCCTTCAGCCTAAGGAAGATTTACGCTCTAACATAACCTATGAAGGAAATTAAAAATTTTGGCCAGGGAGGTTACATTAAACACAAGCAGGTCAAAATATAATACGCCGCCTACATGAACTCCCTTGTCCTCCACATCCATTGATTCCTGCCTATACAGACAACCTCTTTCTCCATAAAATAGAAAACATTACGAGGCATACCTTTCTGTGTTGGTTAACTGCTGGTTAAGTGAGGAGGTAGAAGTGTTCTCATTCAAATGGTTGGATGAAATTTGAAGAGAAGAGGCACGAAGGCTCAGATTAGGTAAGGTCTTGCGTCAGTGACCGAATCAAGTGTTGAGAAACTCAATAGCTATCCTGAGGATCGACTCCAAAATAACTGTTTCCCTCTGCTGTGATGTGTAGCTTGAATTAAGTTCTCAGAAAATCGATAGTTGTCCAGTTAGGGTTCAAATGAGCAGAAAGGCATTACAGGTGGGTTACAGGGGCTTGACTCCAAAATAACGCTTTCCCTCTGCTGTCATGTGTAGCCCCATTTTAGCTTGGTTTTTTGCCTACACTTGTTGTATTTTTCCCTCTGCTTCGCCAAAAAAATGTATAAAAAATAACTTAGGTTATATATATTGAGGAGTGAGGGTAAGTTAGGGATTCCACTATTAGCTTTGGATATGGGTATCAATTTTTTTCGATATGAAACGCCTGTTTTCCTGATCAGATTATGATTTTAGCAGTTGATGTAGTCGATCCAAAGGTGATTCAACAATCGATCTGCTACTTAATCCAAAAGGTGAGATACTCAATGTTGGTACTCATTATGTATGTCTTTCTGTATGTGCCTCACTGCTTCAAGTGTAATAAAATGTTTCTATTCATCCTTCTATAGTGTTTTCAAAGGCTGCATGTGCTGCTTTGACTTATGGAACCGTGCGAAGGGGGAAGGGTATGTTGCATTCTATACCCAATATACAACATCACACACTCCAATCTCGTCTTTCTCGATCATATGCTATATATTAAACAAGTGAGTTAGTTGATTAAATTTTTTATTACCTTGAATAAGCCCTTTTAAATATTTCATAAGTAAGCCCAACGACGCACACTCACAGCTAGCATAAGAAGCCACGTGATCAAAGAAAATGAAACTCCTATTCATGCCTCTGATGAAGACGACCACGTGGTAAGAGAAAATGAAAACCATGACAAAACCGTTTTATGAAAACCACAACAACAACAATTGTTTCAATATTTTTTTTCATTCTTTGGAAAATATGGAAGAAGAGATTCCTATGTGTTTTTCTTCCCTCACATTTTGGCCTCCAGAGACGTGGTTTATCACAATAGTCTGAATTATTAGTAAAAATAGCTTGGTAAGAAGATTTAGGAACAGTTCACTACTAATTCCATACTGTTTCAGTTGAAAATGGAGTTCTTTTTATCACAATCATTGAAACACCATTATCTTTTCTTGAATCCTAGTGTGTGTTAGGTTCCTATACCAATAGGTGTCATATTTCATGATTGACATTGATAAGCTCTAATATGTTCATAACTTTTTCTAGTTGCAATGGTTTTCCATATTCTCAAGGAATCAAAAAATTTTAAAAAAATGTAAAGAGGGTATGCCCTAAAAGAAAAATCAAAGGGAAAAAAAGAATGAAATGGTCAAAAAGTAAAAGAAATGAACCCCAAGTCAAATAGACCAGGAAAGTGTGCAAGTCCAAAATGCCACTACTATTCCATTTTTTCAAAGATTTGATGGTGTGCAGCTGGTTGACTTATGCCACCATTGATGAATGGCCAAACAACTTAATCTTGGCTAGTTCATGTTTGAATTTACTTGTTTTAGAGATAGAGAATAAAATTTGTCCAAACTGTTCAAACTTGGCAGATAACTAGAATAGGTAGAGAAGCAAAGGAGCTCAATTGTTAAACCTGAGCCCTTGGATGTTATATGGGTAGATTTGGATAGGATTGTAATAAAAATAAAATTAGAGGATGAGGGTTTTCCAGTTGAAATGCACCCATAGAAAAGAAGAAAAAATGTTAGGCAAAGTAGGCTGGGTAGGCAGTTTTGGTGTTGCAGAATGAGACTTGTGATAAATTTTGTTTCTCAAGATGTTCATCTTACTATTATCATAAGTACCATGGCACATATCTGAATGCACATCAAGAAAAGCATAAATAATTCCCCTTCACACTTCTTCCCCAAAACATTTACTAATTTTCCCCAATGATATTGAGATCTGCTTAATATCACTAAGCCACTCATTTCATTCCATAAATATTCCCGCCTAAGTAAAAATCCTGCTTTACTTAGGAAAATTGACAAAATTCCTCATAAAACCCCTTTTTCCATCTTAAAGCCTAAGTTTATAGCTTGGCGCTGGTTCATCTTTATAAATCATATTGACAATTAACCTTCATTTTATAACTCCCATACTTTATTGCCCATCCCTTATTATGTATAAGATACAATAAAATATCCCAAAATATTAGTATTCCCTCCCTGGTCGAAATACGACCACATCACCGCATAGAAGGGATTAATGGTTCATATCGAACTGTTTAATAACCTTTGCATGCAAACCCTAGGATAATTAACCACTCGATTTTAATTATAACCAAAGAACGCTGACCAATCAAATCCATCCCGGTATGTTTTTAAAACATTAACTTAATATATCGAGCCCCGCATTAAACCCCCGCCATCTCCACCGAGCGTCAACTGTCCGATCAGGGCCCGTTCATCCAATGGCCCACGATCATATCACGACCCCCCCATCATCTGACATTTAACTGCCAGGGAGTCGGTAGTATTCCTTCCGTACTGTGGAAATGTGTTGCGCTCCCGATATGATCGCTGCCTCCCTGCCTGATATCGCACGAGCACAAAAGTGGTGCGGGAAGAAACTGCTTACTTCAGCCATACAATAAATGACAAAAAGGCCCGCTAAAGCCAAAATTTTGTTAAAAACACTATAAAATGTCATTTTCGTCCATTTTCCTCTGCACACTGTATTCATGCAAATTACTTCTGGTTGATTGCTCAAACGTCCAGTCTGCCACCCGGCCAAAAAATTCTAGTATCATGCACTACTACTTATCCTGCAACCTGCAATTGCGTTGTTTGCCTTTAAAAAACAGGCTTTTACCCAAATTCACCTCCCGAACCTGTAATTTCATTTTTCCCTCTGTAAATTTTCCCAAAAGAGCTAAATTCAAGTAAAATTAGTCCATAGCTCCTAGAGAAAGACACCCGGAACTGTTGTTTTGCCCATTTTTCCACAGAGACTCAACCTCCAACTTGAAAAACACAAAAACTAAACATGGAGGTTTCCATGGCCCTCAATGTGGTGCCCCTCAATGTACCTCATAAGGACCAAGATTGGTTACCCTTGGCTAACAGAGATTTTCAAATTAAAGAGTTATCTGGTGACATGAACCACCTCCAGGCATTTTGCAGAGTTAGGAATAGTCATCTTAGTAACTCTGACATCCATGGAATATGGGAATCCAATCATCCTAGGTACTACCTTCCCTCAGCCAATGTTTTCCCAGATATTATCCACCATTGTTGTGCCAACTATGACCCGGTCACCAAAGCAATTATAACCCCATACCAAACTGTCCTTTTTTACATAACTGCAGAGTCTATCAATGAGATGTTACACTTCCATCCCACTCAGCCTTTGGCTCCTCTTTCCATGGGATTTTTTCTTCAGCGAGGCTCTCAATTGCCTAATTCAGAGATAACCTGTATTGCCCAAATGTTCATGAAACTTGATTGCCAGCCCCAAGGCCCACCTCCATATTTGCATGTCTGGTTGAATGAAATAGGAAGACTGATGATTGATATGATATCGTTCATCTTGGGATTTAAAACCAATGAATTTTTTGATGAAACCACCTTAGTTCTATTGTCCATATTTAATTCAAGCCCCCTACTGTCAGGTATGACTATGCAACCTTTATTGCTAACAAAATCAATGAGCAATTCATAAATCCGGATAGAGAAGGAGTCTTCAAGTACACCTCATTCATATACCACCTTTTCTTATATTATCAGCCAGAAAACTTTTCATTTCCCATCAGGAAATTGCATTCCAAAGGAGAGAGGAGGTCTGTGATATTTTGGACCTTAGTCTTCCACAATGTCCATGAATCCCCTTATAGCTATTATGAATTCATTGACCTGTTTGTATATCCAACCACCACTCTATTGATAGGAGCTCCTCCTCCCAGGCTCTTTGCTAATATAAAGAAGATTTTACAGCTTTCCAGATAGTACAAGATAGGTGACTGGTACTTGTACCAGAATCACACTGAAATCAAGATATATGGCTATGAACTGTGCCCTTAAAAGCTACCCAAATTTGTGCCTATGAGACTATTTGCACTGGAGTACTTCAAGAAGCTTATCAATGCAGATTTAACCCATTTTTGTAGTGCAAAGAAAAAGGCACAACTGAGAATTAAAACCCAGTTAGGCCCTTTTGTCATCAATAAAACGGAGGCATGGGAATATGCTAATAAGATATTAGGGGAACAACTTAAATTGAAGAAAAGTTTTTGGTGGGTCCCTTATGACCCAACTAGCTTTATAAGTGACAAAAAAGTGAAAAACAAGTTGTTAGCTTATGTACACCATAGAATCCCTGAAATTGAACAGTTCGCTAATCAAGATGACTCGGTAGAGGGTACATTAATAGAAGAGATTAGTGAGCAAGAGAAAATGGAAACAGCGATGAAAGACCTTGAAAAAACTCTTAACCTGGATTCTTTTGGACAGGTGTCCTTCAATCTACCTCAATAAGCAAGAATTGGTGCATCCTTTGCTGGAACTTCTCAACAGCCTGTACAAGAGAGAAGCACACTAGGTATAAGGTTTTCTAAGGGCAAGGAAGTGGAAGAAACAAAACCACCAGCAATGGTAGATCAACAAGAGCAAATTCCTCCAGTACAAACAAAAGCAGCAGAGATCCCTGCATCACAGACTCCTCTAAATGAGGAAAAGGAAAAAAGGGAGATAGGGAAGACCCCACACCCATGAGTGGACTGGCGGAACAGCCGAGTGCAAAGAGGCAAAGATTAAATCCTCACTCTGAAGAGGAAATCTATGAAGAAACAATAGGCAGTCTCAGAGGTGAAAGGGTAGTCAGTCAACAGACTTCCCCATTGATGGACACATCAACTAGCTCACACAGGCAGAAGCTAGAAAGGCAACATAGTGTGGAAGTTTCATCCACTAAGCCACAAAGCAAACAGGCCTCTGACATAAAAAGGACATTCACGGAGATCAAGGCCAAAAACGACCCACTAAGAGTTCAACTTTATAACCAGTATCTCAAGATGGCCCCCACAAACCAGCAAAGGTTGATGTCGGCTCGTGACATTAAGGAGGGCAAGATGATCATGAGTTATTTTAAGCCCAAGGTGTAGAAACCACAATCAGCAGCTGACTACATCAGAACAAATCTGGAGGTATTAGCCAACGATATTCATCCTATGGACCAGATTGAGCTGCACAAACAGACTGGAGAGATGGTATACTCCACACTAGCTGACAAAGCTATGTTAGCTCATAAACTCCAAAACTCCTTAGAGAACACGTCTACTCAACTGGATTTGGAGAAAGCCTCTTCTCTTGCTAAGGACAACAAGATAAGATCTTTGGAAGAGATTATCATTGAGCTGGGACATGATCCAAAAGATGCAAAGGGCATAAAGGCACTGATGAAGAAGAAGGAGGAAGATATTGCTGCCTTGAGAAAATAGTTGAAATTGCCTCCTACTATGCATCCTCAGACAATAGAAGTGGTACAATAGAAGTCGGAGGAGGACATGATGGAATTGCTCATGAATTTCAATGAAAGGTTAACTGATACTGAGCAGGTATTAGAGATATCTCTAAAAGAAAAGTAGCGAGAGTCAACCTCCCAGCCACCTAAAGTAATTCCTACAGTCACAATTTCCCCTTCAATAGTTGTAACAGCACTGGCTCCCACTGTTCCAGTAGCCACAACAGAAACAACTACAGGTACTTTAGCAGCAACAACAATAACAATAGTAGGCAGTAGTACTGGCATAACCACAGAGAAATTAATAAAAGCCATGGAGGAAATAAAACTCCAAGTATCAGAATTGAAAGAGGCCAAAGAGAAATTGGCAAAATTGGAAATAAGTTATGACAAATCCAAGATGACTGTGGTAGAAAGAACAAGAGAGTTTAAAGCATTAGAGAACAAGCTGAGAGCATTAGAAAAGGTTCTCTCTTTGGATAAACCTTTGGGAGAAATCAAGGGCATTTTGTGGGCCAGCATCAACCAGTCCCTTAGTACTGTGTGGAGATCTATTCAGGCTATTTATGAGAAGATTGACTTGATAGCAGTAGCCGAAGTAGAGATACAAAAGACAAGGGCCTTATTGGGGCAGATGCCTGAACAAGCAAACAGGCTAATACATTCTTTGAACACCAAGACCAGTGAAGAACTGGAGGCACTGCAAATCAGAGACAAGATAGGCACCATTATGCATATCAAGAAAGTTCTAACCATGATAAATCTGATGCAAAACTTGGAAAGGAGATGCCAGGACATGCAGGTGGAGATTGATTCTTTTACAGAAAGATTTATAGTTTTACATGAAAAGGGTTTTCCAAGTCCGTTGGGAATTAATGAACGTCCGATGAGACATGTAGAGTACACGCACAAGTTGGACAAACATGCTGCTGATCAATTTAATGCATCATCAAGTACTTCAGCAGAGAGGGCACTCCCATCTAGCCAAGCCCTTTATGACAAATTGGAGAATTTATTTTACATTGAGCATGAGGTGAAACATCTATTCACCATCCCACCTAATTTCTTCAGGTACATAGAGACTGATGAGACTTTAAGAAAGCTGTAGAGACATAAACTACCAGAACCAGAGTGGTGGCAAGATATGTTAGGGATCTTATGGACATATCTTTCGTATCTTTGGTATCTTTGGTGAAGTAAGATTTTGGGTCATCTACCATAATGCGGAGAACATAAAAGAATAAAGGTCAGATGGATAAAAGAGTATCAAAATCAGAGTTCAAATGTCTGACCGAGAGGGAGCAAACAACATAGAGTATCATTGAGAGACAGATGTAAACCAACTTACAGGGCCTACCTCCATCACATCTGACAAAGACGAAGCTGCTAGCACATCACCATTTATTTCTTGTCTATTTTCATGACTATGTGTCTCTATCTTTTGTAAAAAATAATGAATCATCACTAGATATTATCTCTCTGAGATATTTTCTGAGATATTTTGTATAAATACCCCCCTTAACGAAGTATTTGGGGTTGGTGAACCATTCTTAGATGTTGTTGTAATACTAAAATTTTGGAATAAAAAACTTTTTGGAATCAACTGTTGCTGGACTTACTAGATGTGGAATTGAAGAAGATGGACTTGTCACAGAATTCTTGAATCAACCAGTGGACCAATAAGTCCCTTTATCTTTTGTTTTATAGTTTTTCCAGTTTCATTATATCACATATGTTTCATGATCTAAATGGTAATGATAAAGATTAATTAAGAATTTTCTTGACTACACTTTGTGTTTCATTCATTATCGTTCTTTGTGTTTTCTTCAGAATTAATATAAACAGTGTAACTCTTAATTACTCCTGTTTCCTAATTCTCTCATATTGATTATTTGCTAGCGAATTCTTAACTGCTCCTTAGTAATATTCATCCATTTCCCTATGTTAAATATGTTGAAGGATTCATAACTACCCTTCAACCATTTTAAGCCCATCTCATTCAATACAGATCTTTGTTTTCTCCCTCTTTGACTACCTTACTCTGTGAAACCATCCTCTGTTACAAAACTAAATCCAGAAAACCCTCTTCATTGACTCCATTAGCCCAATGGACTGAACTTCTCAAGTTTGCACCTCTGTTCTATTGAATCTCACCATCCAAAAGTAAAATAAAAACCTTAAACATCATAAATAGCCTAATATCTTTCAAAAAAACGTTAAACCATAAAGAGAGAGCCCTCTCTGGATGTAGATTGGCTAGAATCTGTGTCTAAAAGATTGGTCTGTGGTTACCTTAGCTTTATTCCCTTTCTTACAACTTTTGGGAACAACCTGAGTGTTAACATCATTGGCAACTCCATTGGGGATCTGAATAATTCATTTCTTACCAAGATCTACTTTATAAGTTACAGATAGAGCTTAAAGTTAGCTAGGTAGCCTTTGAAATGCTTTTTCTTTGCAATGGTAGAAGTAAATTAATGCTACTTCAGTCTATCTCTGGTCTAGCTTATAGATTGGGCAATTAGTTTCAAATACGTGATCAGTCCCTTCCTTATAAGCCTTATATAAAATTTCACAATTTTTTATATCTGAAGTGTCTTAAGGAAACTGTTACAGTTGAAGTGATTAAACCTGTTTACAGAAAAACCAAAAAATACACTTAGAAGCTTGGCTTCAGAAAGGATTCGTTACACCAAATCACATCCTGATCCAAACCCACCACTAGTGTTTGAAAATCCTAATTTGATTCCTAAAATTCTTAGAAGACAAGAGGGCCCAGAAAATTCTGTTATCTCTCGGCCTCTATCCAGATCAAAATCCTATCCTGTGAGGTCTATCAACCTTGAAAACAAACCTTCTACTAACTATCTTGAAGATTCTTTATTGGATACCTTTTCTGAATCTGGATTAACCCATACAGTTCAAAATCCCATCTTCCTTGAAAATTTGAAGCTTGAAATTGTTACTCCACATCCTCATAGACATTTGCACAACTCTACCCAATTTGAGCCTAGTACTGGAAAGACACCATATCTTTCTGTGATTACTGCTCCTTCTCAAAGTTATCCATTAGCACCTCACACTTCCCAACCTCAAGTCACCCCTTCCACTCTTCCATCCTCTGTCCATATCCCTATTGTTGTCCCTACTGCACCAGTTTTCACACATATCCCTGTTAACATGGCAAACAGATATGCTCCTTTGAACTTACCTGCCAATCTAGGGGCTATGCCTAAGACTATCAAAGCAAAATCACTCCTTTTGATGGTACATGCTCATATATAGCTCAACAACATACTAAGAAAATGACAAATTATTTTGAAATATATGAAGTTGATGATGATGATGTTAGAATGAGAGATTTTGTTAAAAGCTTGACTGGAGATGTTAGAACATGGTTTAGAGCACTCCTTGCAAATAGTATAAATGACCCACAAGCCCTATATCAAACCTTCTTAAATAGATGGGAGAAAAAGAAAGATCCTCTCCACATTTTATCAGAATATGAAGGCTTGAAAAGAGGTCCTCAAGAAACTGTCCAAGACTACTGTACAAGATTCAATAATGTCTATAACGCTATTCTCCAAAATCTCAGACCTCCTCCAGACTTGGCCCTGATTAAATTCCCTGATGCTTTTGATTCTGATATGGCATATCAACTTAGGGAAAGAGCTCCTAGAGACCTAGAAGAAATGCAGAGTATAGCTGTTAGTGTTGAGGCTAACCTCATTTCCAAACGAGCACAAGCTAGAGCTGAAAGAAGGATACCTCTTAAGGAAGAACCCTCTGCTTTTGAACATAAATTAAATGTTATCATTAAAGGAATGGATAGACTTGGTGATAGAGTAGAAACAATTGAAAGGAAATCATCCTAGGATGGCCAACCAAGCAACACTGGAAGAAATCCAAACTTCAAAAAAAACCAAAACCCTAACATTGGAAAGGTTGGGCCTGACCAAAACATTAGGCCCCCATTCCAAGAAAATTTTGTTGAAGCCTCAACCTCTGATCAAACACCTGAAGATACTCAAATTAACTTAATGGGCCTCAATAGTGAACAACAAGTCTTCTTAACCCAAGAAGACCAAGAAGCTCACACCCTTGAAAAATTCCAAACACAGTCAGGAGAGCCATTTGATTTCAAGGAGGGATATGATACAACAATCTATGAAGTCCACAAGAAATACAATCTGAGGATTAGGAGGATAGATGTCCCTGAGACCAATAAGTAGAAAGATGCCAAGCACCCAAACAAAATTAAAATCAATAAAACCCTTATAGAAGTCCTTCCTGGAACAGATTTAAACCCAAAAAACCTAATAATTGAAGATATATCAGATAATCAACTACCCAACAGTCAGCCTTCCACTTCCATTCCTTCCAAAGGAAATGTGTAAGAACCTACAGAAATTGGTTTAAAAGAAACTTCAGCCCATGATACCACTCTTAAAAAGGACAAAAATGCAGAAGATACAATAGTAAAAGAGATTACCAAAGTCCAAAATACGAAAACTCAAACTGAAAAATCGTTCAATTTGGAGGTAGGAATAGGCAAATTAAAGATAACCATTGCATTATCAGAATTGGCTAAGCATGATGTCTACAGAGATCAAATTAACAGATCACTCCAAGTCTATGTGAACAAATATTCAGTAAATCTTTTTGATGACCAGCCTGAATTAGTTTTTGGACCAGAGGTCAATGGAAAATCAGCAAATGGACGTGTTCCTCCTTTTTATGTAAGTCTGAATATACATGATAAAATACTTCATAATGCTATGTTTGATTCCGACGCTTCCCACAACCTAATGCCTAAATCTGTAATGGAGAAGTTGGAACTAGATATTACAAAACCCTACAAAGACTTATTCTCTTTTGACTAAAGCCAAGTTAGGTGTTTGGGACTCATTAAAGATTTATGTGTATCCCTAGTTCAATACCCTGCTAAAACTATTCTAATGGACGTAGTGGTGGCTGATATTCCACCCAAAATATGGCATGTTATTGTCTAGGTCTTGGGGGGGGAAACTTTAGGGATCATTACAACTGGACATGTTCTATGCTACTATTTCAGTATTTGGGCAACCAAAGAAGTTATACTGAGAAACTTTGATGAAATATGTAGTGAGCAGTCAAGAGAAACCCCAGAATTTCCCCATCTACTCCGTATACTCTGATATGGACTCCTTCATTCTTTACAATGCTAAAATTGATCCGCAAACTGATGCCAAAGCTCTAGCAGTTGAACAAGAAGAAATTTCAAATGGAAACTCTACTTCCCATATTCAGGAAATCTCTGAGCACAGTGATACATCAGACAATCAAGAGAAACTAGTTGAAACTAAAGATATATATTTTACCATAAAGAAAATTACTAGAACTCCTAACACTGACTACAAACATGAAACCCTTTGGTACTTAGAATTTGATGGTTCAGTTAACAAATTAGGAGCAGGAGCTGGAATTTGGGTATACAACCTACAAAATGATCATGTTGAAGGTCATGCTTATAGGTTAAACTTTAGATGCACCAATAATATGGCCGAATATGAAGCCCTGCTGCTAGGACTTAAATTGGTCAAAAGTTTAGGGACAATTAGGATATCAGTTTTTGGAGGCTCAGATTTAATCATTCAACAGATAAAAGGGAACTTCATCACAATTGATCCCAGACTGAGAGCTTTTATAGGAACAACAATTGACCTCCTCAACACATTTCTTGAAACACAGCTTACCAAAATTCCAAGGAAACATAATTTGCATGCTCATAGCTTAGCTACATTTGCCAGCAGTTGTAAATTATTGTTTGAACCTAATCATCAGCTCACTACTGAGATTAGACATAGGCCAGCCGTACCTGATAATATAAAAAACTGGCAAGTGTTTGATAATGATATTCAGATCAACAATTTTCTAACTCTAGAGGAAGAATTTTCCAGCACAAATATAGATTTGGATACTGCTAGCATGATGGATCAAAAGAATGAAATACAAACAAACATTTCAGCAGAGAGTGCAAATCAAATGCTTCATCCAACTAAATTCACCAATAAAGAAATGCAAGATCTGAAAGGGATAGATATTGATGAGATCATTGAAGAAGAATATGAAATTATTGATTTAAAAGATAATTATTTTCCCAAAGGATTGACTCCCTTGGAAGATTTCTTTGATTCTAATGATATCCCAAGGAAACCCAAAATGCAGCCTCTAAAAGCAGATATTGAAGACTATAACATAGGAACTGAGGAAGATCCTAAAATGATAAAATTGTCCAAAACTTTGACCCCTAATCAAAAGCTTAAATGTGTTGAACTGTTCAAATAATTCCAAGATGTTTTTGCATGGAGCTATGAAGATCTCAAATCTTATGACACCTCTGTAATTCAGCATACAATACCCCTCAAAGAAGATCAGAAACCGTTCAAGTAGGAACTCAAAAGAATTAATCATGTCCTACTCCCCTTAATTGAAAAAGAAATCAAACGGATGTATGAGGCAAGAATAATTGCTCCTATCAAATTTTCAGAGGGGTGTCCAATTTAGTACCAACTAGGAAGAAAATAGGCGAAATCAGGTTTTCTGTTGACATAAGGAATTTGAATAAGGTTTCATTGAAAGACAATTAGCCTTTGCCTAAGATGGACCACATTTTACAAAGGGTAGTAGGTGCCTCTAGGATCTCACTGTTAGATGGATTCTCAAGTTTTAACCAGATTCTGGTCCATCTTGATGACCAAGAAAAAACTGCTTTTACAACACCTTGGGGAACCTTCAAATATGTTAAAATGGCATTCAAACTTAAGAATGATGGCACAACTTTTCAACGAGCAATGGACATAGATTTTGCAAAGGAGATCCATGATTTCTTGATCATATATCTAGATGACCTTACTGTGTTTTCTAAATCAGATCAGCAACACCTAGATCATTTGAGACAAGTGTTTTTAAAATGTAGAAAATATGGCATCTCACTAAACCCTAAGAAATCATTGTTTGGTCTAGAGGAAGGGAAATTGTTAGGTCACATCATCTTCAAAGATGGCATCAGAATTGACTCTGATAGGATACAAGCCATTCTGCAAGTACCTCACCCCATAAATGTCAAAGAACTTCAAGCTTTCTTAGGTAAAATCAACTTTTTAAGAAGATTCATACCTAATCTGGCTGAATTAATAAGACTGTTGAACGACATGTTAAAAAAGGATTCCAAGGTTAAATGGACAGTAGAAGCCAAACAAGCATTTGAAGAAATTAAATTGGCTTTAACTAAAACACCAGTCCTTACAAGTCCAAAGTTTGATAGGGACTTCATGATATTTTCATTTGCATCAGAACACACCATTGCTACTGTTTTACTACAAAAATATGATCAGGGATGTGAAAAACCCATAGCCTTTTTTAGTAAAACACTTAGAGATGCACCGTTAAAATACCAAATCATGGAAAAATAGGCTTATGCACTCGTCAAAGCTATCAAAGACTTCAAAGTTTACATATTGTACTCCCATGTAATAGCTTATGTACCAAGTGTTTTAGTTAAGGACATCCTCACTCAGGAGGGAATTGAAGGCAAAAGGGGCAAATGGATAGCTAATATTGTGGAATATGATATTGAAATGAGACCCACAAAGCTTATAAAAGGACAGGGGTTAGCTAAACTCAAGACTGAAACAAACTTTCAAGCCCTTGAAATCAATGAGCTGGATAATGAATAGGAGATGGCGACTCCACAGATCAATTAGGCCTTCTTAGAATCACCTTGGTATGCTGATATAATTCATGTGTTATTAAACTTGCAAGCTCCTCCAGGGTTATCCAGAACAAAGAAAAGGTTTTTGAAAATGAAAGCTTCCAAGTTTTGTATTTTAGATAATGCCTTATTTTGGAAAAATCATGAGGGTATTCTATTGAATTACTTAATAAAAGATGAAACTGACAAAGTGCTGAAAGAATTTCATGCAGGGGATTGTGGTGGACATCTTTATTGGAAATCAATTGCAGATAAGATCCTAAGGGTTGGATTTTATTGGCCCTCCCTATTTGCTGATGTGAAGAAATTTGTCACATCTTGCCATAAATGTCAAATTTTTGAAGGCAAGAGAAAGCTTTTACCTTTACCCCTTAAACCAATTTCCACAGAAACGCCTTTTCAACAATGGGGTTTAGACTTCATTGGAGAGATCCATCCTCCATCTTCTGACCAGCATAAATGGATCCTCACTGACACAGATTATTTCACCAAGTGGATAGAAGCCATTCCTACCAGACAAGCCAATGATACGATGATTGTAGGGTTCCTGGAAACCAACATACTGTCCTGATTTGGCTGTCCCGAAAAAATCATAACTGACAATGCTGCTGCTTTCAAATCCAAGAAAATGATAATTTTCTGTCATAGATACCATATCACTTTAGGCCATTCCATAGCCTATTACCCTCAAGTTAATGGTCTTGGTGAGTCTTCCAATAAAAGCCTGATCAATATTATTAAGAAAATGTTGCAAGAAAATAAGAAAAACTGGCACAAGAAACTCATAAATGCACTATGGGCAAAGAGATTAACTACAAAGAGATCCATTGGAACAAGCCCTTGTGAATTGGTTTATGGCATGGAGGCTATATTTCCTTCATATTTACGAGTCCATGTGATGAAGTTGCTATAAGAAGTGCAGGCAGAACCCAATGACATTCAGAGAAGAATAAATCAGACTATTCATTTAGAGCAGACTAGAGGAGAGGTATATCAAAGATCCCAAGTGCTACAAGAAAAGCTCAAAAAGATATTTGATAAGAGGACTAAGGCAGAAGATTTCTATATTGGAGACAAGGTTTTAAAATGGGATTCCAGAAGAGAGGACAAAGGAAAACATGGGAAATTTGACTTCCTATGGAAGGGACCTTTTAAGATTCAGGCTTTACAAGGAAACAATACTTACTTTTTGGAGAACTTGGATGGTACTAAAATAGAAGAAGGACTGGTTGATGGTTGGATGCTAAAACACTATTTTTATTCAACTGTTTGAAGCATTCTTGCCTTAACATGTACATGCTATGTCCTTAGTATCATTTCAGTTTGGATTGGACAACAAAATTGCTGAAGATGAAGCCCGAAGAGAAGTCATAAGCTTCAGAAGTTTGTCTATCATACATATTAATAAAGCAACCAGTAGAAAGAAATTTCAGACCACAATCAAAGTTATGGAAAAGGCTATCTAACCTGTTGTTCTTGACTTTCCACCAGGGAAAGCCATCCCCAAGTGGAGCCACCATTAGGTTCCTATACCAATAGGTGTCATATCATGATTGACATTGATGAGCTCTAATATGTTCATACCTTTTTTGGATTACAAAGGTTTTCCATATTCTCAAGAAATCAAAAAGTTTACAGAAAATGTAAAGAGGGTATGCCCTAAAGGAAAAATCAAAGGGCAAAAAAGAATCAAATGGTCAAAAAGTAAAAGAAATGAACCCCAAGTCAAATAGACCAAAAAAGTGTGCAAGTCCAAAATGCCACTACTATTCCATTTTTGCAAAGATTTTATGGTGTGCAGCTGGTTGACTTATGCAACCATTGATGAATGGCCAAATAGCTTAATCTTGGCTAATTCATGTTTGAATTTACTTGTTTTAGAGATAGAGAATAAGATCTGTCCAAATTGTTCAAACTTGGCAGATAACTAGAATAGGTAGAGAAGCAAAGGAGCTCAATTGTTAAACCTGAGCCCTTGGATGTTATAAGAGTAGATCTGGATAGGATTGTAATGAAAAGAAAATTAGAGGATGAGGGTTCTTCCAGTTCAAATACACCCATAGAAAAGAAGAAAAAATGTTAGGCAAAGTAGGCTGGGTAGGCAGTTTTGGTGTTGCGGAATGAGACTTGTGATAAATTTTGTTTCTCAAGATGTTCATATTACTATTATCATAAGTACCATGGCACATATCTGAATGCACATCAAGCAAAGCATGACTAATTCCCCTTCACACTTTTCCCCCAAAACATTTACTAATTTTCCCCAATGATATTGAGATCTGCTTAATATCTCTAAGCCACTCATTCCATTTCATAAATATTCCTGCCTAAGTAAAAATCCTGCTTTACTTAGGAAAATTGGTAAAATTCCTCATAAAACCCCTTTTTTCACCTTAAAGCCTAAGTTTATAGCTTGGCGTTGGTTCATCTTTATAAATCATATTGACAATTAACCTTCATTATATAACTCCCATACTTTATTGCCCATCCCGTATTATGTATAAGATACAATAAAATATCCCAAAATATTAATATTCCCTCCCTAGTCGAAATACGACCATATCACTGCATAGAAGGGATTAATGGTTCATCTGGAACTATTTAATAACCTTTGCATGCAAACCCTGGGATAATTAACCACTCGGGTTAATTATAACCAAACCCTGTTGACCAATCAAATCCATCCTGGTACGTTTTTAAAACATTAAATTAATATATCGGGCCCCCGCATTAAAACCCCGCCATCTCCACCAAACGTCAACCGTCCGATCGGGGCCCGTTCATCCAATTACCCACGATCATATCATGACCCCCCCCATCATTTGACATTTAACTACCGAGGAGCCAACGGTATTCCTCCTGTATCGTGGACACGCGTCACACTCCTGATATGATCACTGCCTCCCTGCCCGATACTGCCCGAGCCCAAAAGTGGTGCGAGAATAAACCGCTTACCACCCCTCCACTAAACAACAAAACGTCATAGCCCGATGATGTCAGCCATACAATAAACGACAAAAAGCCCCGCCAAAGCCAAAATTTTGTTAAAAACACGGTAAAATTCCATTTTTTTCCATTTTCCTCTGCGCACTGTATTCATGCAAATTACATCTGGTTGATTTCTCGAACGTCCAGTCCACCACCCGGCCAGCAAATTCCAGTATCATGCACTACTTCTCATCCTGCAACCTGCAATTTCACTGCTTGCCTTTAAAAAATAGGTATTTACCCAAATTCACCTCCCGAACCTGTAATTTCGTTTTTCCCTCTATAAATTTTTCCCGAAAGAGCTAAATTCAAGTAAAATCAGTCCATAGCTCCCAAAGAAAGACACCCAGAACTGTTGTTTCGCCCATTTTTCCACAGAGACTCGACCTCCAACTTGAAAAACACAAAAACTAGACATGGAGGCTCCCGTGGCCCTCAATGTTGCACCCCTCAATGCACCTCATAAGGACCAGGATTGATTACCCTTGGCTGATAGAGATTTTCAAATTAAAGAGTTATCTGGTGACATGAACCACCTCCAGGCATTTTGCAGAGTTAGGAATAGTCATCTTAGTAACTCTGACATCTATGGAATATGGGAATCCAATCTTCCTAGGTATTACCTTCCCCCAGTCAATGTTTTCCTAGATATTATCCACCATTGTTGTGCCAACTATGACCCGGTCCCAAAGCAGTTATAACCCCATACAAAACTGTCCTTTTTTACATAACTGTAGAGTCTATCAATGAGATGTTACACTTCCATCCCACTCAGCCTCTGGCTCCTCTTTCCATGGGATTTTTTCTTGATGGAGGCTCTTAATTGCCTAATTCAGAGATAACCCGTATTGCCCAAATGTTCGTGAAACCTGATTGCCAGCCCCAAGGCCCACCTCCATATTTGCATGTCTAGTTCAATGAAATAGGAAGACTGATAATTGATATGATATCCTTCATCTTGGGATTCAAAACCGATGAATTTGTTGATGAAACCACCTTAGTTCTGTTGTCCATATTTACTCCAAGACAACCCCCTGCTGTCAAGTATGACTATGCAACCTTTATTGCTAACAAAATCAATGAGAAATTCATAAATCTGGACAGAGAAGGAGTCTTCAAGTACACCTGATTCATCTACCACCTTTTATTATATTATTAGCCAAACAACTTTTCATTTCCCATCAGGAAATTGGATTCCAAAGGAGAGAGGAGGTCTGTGATCTTTTGGACCTTAGTCTTCCACAATGTCCATGAATCCCCTTATAGCTATTGTCAATTCATTCACATGTTTGTATTCCAACCACACTTTATTGATAGGAGCTCCTCCTCCCAGGCTCTCTACTGATATAAAGAGTATTTTACAGCTTTCGAGACAGTACAAGATAGGTGAATGGTACTTGTACCAGAATCACACTGAAATCAAGATATATGGCTATGAACTGTGCCCCTACAAGCTACCCAAATTTGTGCCTATGAGACTATTTGCACTGGAGTACTTTAGACAGCTTATCAATGCAGATTTAACCCATTTCTGTAGTGCAAAGAAAAGGGCATAGCTAAGAATTAAAACCAAGTTAAGCCCTTTTGTCATCAATAAAAGGGAGGCACGGGAAGATGTTGATAAGATATTAGGGGAACAACTTAAATTGAAGAAAAGTTTTTGGTGGGTGCCTTATGACCCAAATAGCTTTATAAGTGATAGAAAAGTGAGAAACGAGCTATCGGCTTATGTACACTCTAAAATCCCCAAAATTGAAGAGTTCGCTAATCAAGATGATTGGGTAGAGGGTACATTAATAGAAGAGATTAGTGAGCAAGAGAAAATGGAAAAAGCTATGAAAGACCTTGAAAAAACTCTTGACCTGGACTCTTTTGGATAGGTATCCTTCAATCTACCTCAACAAGCAAGAGTTGGTGCATCCTCTGCTGGAACTTCTCAACAACCTGTACAAGAGAGCAGCACACCAGGTACAGGGTTTTCTAAGGGCAAGGAAGTGGCAGAAACAGAACCACCAATAATGATAGATCAGCAAGAGAAAATTCCTCTAGTACAAACAAAAGCAGCAGAGATCACTGCATTACAGACTCCTCTAAATGAGGAAAAAGGCAAAAATAGAGATAGGGAAGACCCCACACCCATGAGTGGACTGGAAAAACATCCTGGTGCAAAGAGGCAAAGATTAAATCCTCACTCTGAAGAGGAAATATATGAAGAAACAACAGGTAGTCTAAGAGGTGAAAGGGTAGTCAGCCAACAAACTTTCCCAGTGATGGACATATCAACTAGTTCACATAGGCAGGAGCTAGAAAGGCAACATAGTGTTAAGTTTCATCCACTAGGCCACAAAGCAAACATGCCTCCGACATAAAAGGGACATTCATGGAGATCAAGGCCAGAAATGACCCACTAAGAGTTCAACTTTATAACCAGTATCTCAAGATTCCCCCCACAAACCAACAAAGGTTGATGTCGGCCTATGACATTAAGGAGGGAAAGATGATCATGAGTTATTTTAAGCCCAAGGTGTAGCAACCACAATCAGCAATTGACTACATTAGAACAAATCTGGAGTTATTAGCCAAGGATATTCATCCTATGGACTAGATTGAGCTGAAAAAACAGACTGGAGAGATGGTATACTCCACAATAGATGACAAAGCTATGTTAGCTCATAAACTCCAAAACTCCTTGTAGAACACGTCTGCTCAACTGGATTTGGAGAAAGCATCTTCTCTTGCTAAGGACAACAGGATAAAATCTCTGGAAGAGATTATCATTGAACTGGGACATGATCCAAAGGATGCAAAGGGCATAAAGGCACTGATGAAGAAGAAAGAGGAAGATATTGCTTCCTGTAGAAAACAGTTGAAGTTGCCTCTTACTATGCATCCCTAGACAACGGAAGTGGTACAATAGAAGTCAAAGGAAGACATGATGGAATTGCTCATGAAGCTCAATGAAAGGTTAACTGATACTGAGCAAGCATTGGAGACAACTCTAAAAGAAAAGCATGGAGAGTGAACCTCCCAACCACCTGAAGTAATTCCTGCAGTCACAACTACCCCTTCAACAGTTGTAACAGCACTTCCTCCCACTGTTCCAGTAGCCACAGCAGAAACAACTAGAGGTACTTCAGTAGAAGTAACAACAACAGCAGCAGGCAGCAGTACTAGCATGACCATAGAGGAATTAATAAAAGGCATGGAGGAATTAAAACTCCAAGTATCATAATTGAAAGAGCCAAAGAGAAATTGGAAAAATTGGAAATAAGTTATGACAAATCCAAGATGATTGTGGCAGAAAGAACAGGAGAGGTTAAAGCATTAGAGAACAAGGTGAGAGAATTAGAAAAGGATCTCTCTTTGGATAAACCTGTAGGAATTTATAGGGTAAGTTCCTCAGACAGAACACCAAAGGACACCACTCACAAACAGATCACAGATCAATACACCAGTATTTTTGATGTGGTTAAAACCCTCAAAGAGGGAAACAGTCCACGGCCTGAGCCAACTTGGCCACTTCAGGCAATTTATTAATAAAAGAATGAAAATTTACATAAGCTTCTCTCGTGAACAGTTAACCTACAAATGACCCTCCATGCGCTTTAAATATAAATCATGGACCAATCGGGTGTTAAGCCACGGATCAAGTGTCGGTAATACCAAGGAGAGAATGAATCGTCGGATCACTACATATCGTGACTGTCGAATTGTAAGTTACAAAAGTACATAGTAAAGAAACACACTTTCAGCTACACCATTTTGTTGTGGAGTATATGGAACAGTATGTTGCATTTGAATTCCATTCTCAGTGCAAAAGTTGATGAAATCGTTTTTAACATATTCTTCGCCATTATTAGATCTTAGCTTAAGAATTTGATGTCTAGATTGTTTTTCAATAAAGGCATTAAAGGCCAAGAATTTGTTAAATGCTTCACTCTTGAGTTTTAAGAAGTATACCCAAGTGTGTCTGGAGAAATCATTAATGAAATTTAAGAAATACTTGTAGCCAGAGAAGGAAACAACTGGAAGTGGACCACATAAATCACTGTGCACAAGCTGTAAAGGGGCTGAGGCGTGCTAAGAGGCACGTTTTTCAAAATTGTCCCGATGATGTTTTCCAAGTACACATCCGGAACAAACACCATCTCTGCAAGATACCATTGGAAGACCTGTCACCTTATTTTCTTTACATAGATTCTGAAGGGAGCGATAGTTTAAGTGACCAAATAGCTCATGCCAAAGTTTGATGACTTCATCATTATGAGCAACAAATACCGAGGGAATATTTGATGACCCAAAGTTGTGAAACTTATACAACCTTGTAGAATCATCAGCAATGCCAGTAGCTAAAATCTGTCTAGGATCCTTTAGGTCTTTAATTACAACATCGTGAGGTGAAAATTCAACGATTTTACCTTCACCTAAATGAGTTATCTGATATATAGATAGAAGGTTGCAGGATAAGGTTGGAACACATAATACATCATT
>APFE031219887.1:148788-185069 GCA_000404065.3 Pinus taeda
GAAAATGGAATTCATAAAACCTTGAAATGTTGAAGGTGCATTGGTAAGGCCAAAAGGCATGACCAAAAATTCATAATGACCCTCATGAGTTCTAAATGCTATTTTCTAAATGTCTTCAGTCTTCATTTTGATTTGATGATATCCTAAATGAAGATACAACTTGGTGAAGTAAATGGATCCATGCAATTCATCCAATAATTCATCAATGACAGGAATGGGAAACTTATCTTTAATACTGAGCTTGTTGAGCTCCCTATAATCGAGACACATGCGCCATGATCCATCCTTCTTGTGCACCAATACTACTGGAGCAGAGAAAGAACTTTGACTTGGTTGAATTATCCCAGCCTCTAGCATTTCTGCAACCATACGTTCAATTTCACTCTTTTGGACATAGGGATAACTGTACGGCCTGATGTTTGGAGGAACACTTCTTGGAATTAGATGAATAGCATGATCATGATCACGCACAGGTGGGAGACCTTTAGGAGTCTCAAATACCTTGGAATGATTATCCAAGACGTTTTGGAGATCCGGAGAAATAGATGATTCTAATGTGGAAACATCTAGCGAACATAATTGTGCAATTACACCTCTTTTTTCCTTTTATTCTTCCTCTTCACAATCTATGTAGAATAATTTCTTCTCAACACACTTATGACCTTTAGTGTATTTACTATCACAACTATAACAAAGCCCTTTTTCTCTTTTTTCTTCCAATTGTTGTGGTGTCAATCTTATAGGTTGTGGAAGACTAGGGACAACACTTCCATCTTTATAATTGTGAGTTGTATGCTTCTTGGTTGCCATAATTTTTCTTTCCATTTTTCTTGCTAACCTGAATGCCTTCTCTAATGAATCGGGTTCCCAAAGGTGAACATCATGTTGGATATTATCCATTAAAGACCCTATGAACACATCAATCTTATGCTCCTCTGGAATATCTTTTACCCTTATGTTCAATTTTTGGAACTCCTCAATGTGCTCCATTATTGAACCCTTTTGTTTGAGACTTATCAATTGGCTATAAAAAGTGTTGCTTTTTGTATCCTCATAATGTGCTACCAGTTCTTCAGTAAAAATCACCCAAGTGATAAATTGTTTACGAGAGCAAAGCCATTGATACCATATAGACTGATTTGGTTCCAAATATAAAGTTTCCATACGTACCTTTTGAGTGTTTTGCACATTATTGAGATCGAAGAATTGCTCCATCTGTAATATCCATGTGGCAGGATCCTTGCCATCAAAATTCCTCACATCGATTTTTGGAATATGATGAGTCTTCGATCCAACATTAGATTCTATGGAATCATGATTAACATTTCTTTTATTCTCATCATGAGTTTCCTTTAGTACCCTTTCACCCTTAGTGCCCATTTCTTGCAACTTATTCATATTTATCTTCAATTCGTCCATGTCTGTCTTCAAATCTATCTTCAAATCATCCATCTTAGCTTCCACGTCAATCATATTAGCTTCTACACCTTTCTTTAAACAGTCCATCTTAGCTTCTACACCTTTCTTTAAACCATCCATCTTAGATTATGTTCATCGGGGCATCATTTACTGATAATAATGATGTAATATTCCCTTTGAATTCCTTCAAAATAAATTTTCAAACCAAGTTTAAGCAAAAATTTAGGAAATTCTACACACCGTTTTTCACTTTGTAGGAGCTCGATATTGCCTCTGATGTATCTCTGTATTCTCCAATCATCTAGTTCTGAATTTGTGACCTGTAGTAGCCCTCTGTGTCCTCTTTCCAATGCCACACGTCTAACCCAAATTGGATTCTCCAAGGAAGAGTTATGCGAAATCTCCCACATTGACTTGATTATAGACTAGTTCAATAGAGCGAACTTGTACGACGTGCCACGAGTCACTGTTTCTACCTATGGATCTGAAAAATGCATACAAGAAACTACATTTTGTCCTCTTTCTGTAACTTCTTACAAAATTTCAATCCGATCTCCAAAGAGAAAGTTATGACGATTTGCCCCAGGTCACCTGTTTGGAATGTAATTCAGGAGTCTGCAAAAAGGCCAACTTCCTTAGATCATATCTCCGCAAATATAGTGCAAAAAGCTCTGAAATTTGGACCGATGATCCAGAGAGAATTCTTCTCAAACGGGTTTTTTGGCGACTTCTAAAACCTCATAGAAAAAAAGTTATAGTGAAAATGCCACGATGACTTGTTTGGAACAGCGAAACCCTAGAATCCAAAGCTCTGATACCAAATGTTATGAAACCAGCTCAAGAAAAGATAGAAAATATAGATCAATGCCTTATAATTAAGCCTCTTCGAGGGGGAAACCTCCTTTACATTACATAAATGAAGAATTCTTGGATGATTAAAATGAAAAAACTTCCTTTCTATATATAGGAGTCTAAGGAGTCACAACATAATCTAGCCGACCTAACAATAATAATATAAAGCCACAAAAATAACAATATAGGGATTCTATGGGGCTCAGTAATAACAATATGGGGGCAATAGGGGCACAACAATATTAATAAGGGGTATAACTACAATAGTAATGGGGTAATCACTAGTATTATAGGGACCCAACAACTCCTCTCGTGAACAGTTAACCTACAAATGACTCTCCATGTGCTTTAAATAGAAATCATGGACCAATCGGGTGTTAAGCCATAGATCAAGTGTTGGTAATACCGAGGAGAGAATGAACCATCGAATCACTACATATCCTGACCATCGGATTATAAGTTACAAAAGTACATAGTAAAGAAACACACTTTACCTAACTCTATACTAGACCAAGTTATACTTAACTATTCCTATGTGTCGGAATATCCTAACAAAACCTCTGGGAGAAATCAAGGGCATTTTGTGGGCCAACATCAACTAGTCCCTTAGTACTGTGTGGAGATCTATTCAGGTTATTTATGAGCAGATTGACTTGATACCAATAGCCCAAGTAGAGATACAAAAGACAAGGGCTTTATTGGGGCAGATGCCTGAACAAGAAAACATGCTAATACATTTTTTGAACACCAAGACTATTGAAGAACTGGAGGCACTGCAATCAAAGACAGGACAGACACCATTCTGCATATCAAGAAAGTTCTAACCATGAGAACTCTGATGCACAACTTGGAAAGGAGATGCTAGGACATGGAGGTGGAGATTGATTCTTTTACAAAAGGATTTATAGTTTTACATGAAAAGGGTTTTCCAAGTCCGTTCGGAAGTAATGAATGCCTGATGAGACATGTAGAGTACACGAACAAGTTGAACAAACATGCTACTGATCAAGTTAATGCATCATCAAGTACTTCAGCAGAGAGGGCACTCCCATCTGGCCAAGCCCTTTATGACAAATTGGAGAATTTATTTTACATTGAGCATGAGGTGAAACATCTGTTCACCATCCCACCTAATTTCTTTAGGTACACAGAGACTAATGAGACTTTAAGAAAGCTGCAGAGACATAAACTACCAGAACCAGAGTGGTGGCAAGATATGTTAGGGATCTTATGAACATATCTTTGGTATCTTTGGTGAAGTAAGAATTTGGATCATCTACCATAATGTGGAGAACAGAAAAGAATAAAGGTCAGACAGATAAAAGAGTATCAATGACAGACAGATGTAAACCAACTTATAGGGCCTACCTCCATCACATCTGACAAGGACGAAGTTGCTAGCACAACATCATTTATTTCTTCTCTGTTTTCAAAACTACGTGTCTCTATCTTTTGTAAAAAATAATGAATCATCACTAGATATTATCTCTCTGAGATATTTTCTAAGATATTTTCTGAAATATTTTGTATAAATACCCCCCTTAACGAAGTATTTGGGGTTGGTGAACCATTCTTAGACGTTGTTGTAATACTGAAATTTTGGAATAAAAAGCTTTTTGGAATCAACTGTCGCTGGACTTACTGGATGTGGAATTGAAGCAAATGGACTTGTCACGGAATTCTTGAATCAACCAGTGGACCAATAAGTCCCTTTATCTTCTGTTTTATAGTTTTTACAGTTTCATTATATCACATATGTTTCATGGTCTAAATGCTAATGATAAAGATTAATTCAAAATTTGCTTGACTGCACTCTGTATTTCATTCATTATCGTTCTTTGTGTTTTCTTTGGAATTAGTATAAATAGTGTAAATTGTAATTGCTCCTGTTTCCTAATTCTCTCATATTGATTATTTGCTAGGGAATTCTTAGCTGCTCCTTAATAATACTAATCCCTTTTCCTATGTTAAATATGTTGAAGGATTCTTAACTGCCCTTCAACCATTTTAAGCCCATCTCATTCAATACAGATCTTTGTTTGCTCCCTGTTTGACTACCTTTCTCTGTGAAACCATCCTCTATTACGAAACTAAATCCAGAAAACCCTCTTCATTGACTCCATTAGCCCAATGGACAGAACTTCTCAGGTTTGAACCTCTGTTCTATTGAATCTCACCATCCAAAAATAAAACAAAACCCTTGAACATCATAACTAGCCTAATACCTTTCAAAACAAAGTTAAACCATAAAGAGAAAGCCCTCTCTGGATACAGATTGGCTAGAATCTGTGTCTAAAATATTGTTCTATGGTTACCCTAGCCGTATTCCCTTTCTTACAACTTCTGGGAACAGCTGGAGTGTTAACAATGTGAAATCTGAGAGAGCCCAATTCTATAAAATTTGGCTCTGATTTATTTGAAATTCTATGGTCAAACATTCACATTGGCGGTTTCAATGGCACTTGTCTCTGTGTTTTGGTAGGATCACAGTTGTGATTCAATGGCATGTGCAGAAGGTACATAATGTGATGCAGGAAAGTGTTCCCTCTGCAGATAGAGGCAACCCCTCTAGCCCTAGAGTGGGTCTAGTCACAAACAAGGATAGATCAACAATAGCTTTCCTTAAACAGTTAAAGTTGGAGGCCTACCTCAACCGGTGGTCGATGGAGTTCCATTGCGCTGCTCCAGCTTCCATTTCCTTCTCCTCAATGAGTGATCAACCTGAAACAAAGCAAAGGAAATACAACAAAGCACATAACCAGAAACAACAATGAACTATTTATTCACAAAGTGAAGAAGTCATGAGCTATCAAGTACATTTCATACAAGACAGAGGAAAACATCATTGATTGCATTAATAATGAAATAAGAGTCAGCTTACAACCAAAGTCTTGACATTAAAAGCCTTCTCAAAAGGGTCCAGCTAGCATGTTCTTCAAACATTCACTATTTGGAGATGGATCTCCCAACATACAAGAGCTCTCTCACTCATACGTTTTACACAATATTAAGGGAATTTCACAACCTTCCACAAGCTATCAAAAATCCCACACTTATCACTCTCACACCAACTATCTAGCAAAACTCACAAACACTAACAGCACTACTCAACTAGCCAACTATCAGAATCTAGCAATGCATATCAATGGTGAGAGTTTAAATAGGAGAAGGAGTCTCCACGAAAGGTGGAAGTGAGAGCTTATCATTAAGGAAGGTAGCACAATTAACGAAACTGCCACACCACGGAAGGAAGGGCAACAGGAACTAGGCCAACAACCAGGCCTGGAGTCATTTGGAAGGCTGACTGTTGGAACAAATTCTCCCAATCTAGATCATCGCGGGCACAAAACTGAGCTTCAACGCTGACATCACAAGTGATAAGTGCAGATAGTCAGATCATCGCTGAAGAGACCACATAGCCCCGCACTGGTGCTTAACATTGGGCCATCATGAGATTCAGGTGTACTTCCGCGCTGGAAGCACGGAAAAACTATTCATGAGCACCTTTCAACGTGCTTATTAAGCCCAAAGGCGCGATGAGGCAGATAACTTAGGAAAAGTGGGTCAATTGGTAGCATAGGAGAGCATTTGTCTATCATAAGCATGTTTTTCGTGGACAGATGACACAGTGAGAAGACTGGGAGTGAGAGCAGTGATAAATTACTGTGTAACAGATGCCCTGTAAAGTATGAATCATGAGAGAGTGGGAGGGGTGAAATGCTTTAAAAAACAAATGAGCTGGAACACTGTCTGGAAGAACCTGCATGCAAGTACAATATCTCTGATAGTGGATTACATGTCGTCTAGGCATGGATGTAGCCATACAAAAGACATATAACTTAGGTCTGTGGTATGGAGGCAGCCATCCAGCTAAGGAGACCATGATAATGATAAAGGCATGGTCGCAACCATCCATGAAGACTCAGGTATGGTTGCACCCATCCATCAATGAGTCATGTAACCAGAAACCAATCCACGCAGCCCGAACGTGTGTGATCTGAGTTCGGGGTCTTGAACCCAACCAACCATAGTACAAATTCTAACATGCGAATAGAGGTGCTGAAGTCGAGCATGAGAGAAAGTCGCTTGATTACCGGTCGATGATGTAAAATGTTAACAAGCGCGAGAGAAACTACCAATAATGCCAACAGTTATCAAGGTATTGTCCAGTACAATCCATGAAGTGCGAAGAATGAGTTGAGGTCAAACACTCGTGGAATCACCTGATTGACGACCAGTGATGCAAATTGACCACCAGGTGCGAAGAACTTGCCATTAAGGCATGCAAGCTCTAAGGTACCAAAGGGGATCTCTAGATCAATCTCCTGGATAATGAGCTGATGTCGACAGGAGATGACCCGTCGCAGGAGGGCCATAATGTTTCCCCCATCAACGACAAGAGATAAGGAACAATTAGTAGATGGTGAAATAGAGTATCAGGAAAGAGGACAGAGGCATAAAATGCAGAAGGATTATACTCTTGAACATGTCGGTAACACGACTCCAGAGGGTGGCAGTATTCAAGTACCAAAGGATCAGAGATTCGATGAAAACAGCATGGATCAGATGGAATGAGGCTAAATGACAACCCAAACCCATGGAAGATCAAATGACGATGTATGGATGTCCCAACCCGACAAGAAGTAGAAGTGTCGATGTTCAAGAGTGACTAGCTGCCATAGACAATTAATGATAAACCTGCTGTTAAATCCAACCTAGTAATAGTTTAACAAGCCCTAGGGAGGAGAAGCTCGAGTCTCATCATGGTGACGAGTCCAATGTCGTCAGGGTTTAATGAGTTCGACATAGAAAAAACTTGGAGTCTTTTTCATGTTTAGAGAGTTTGAAAAAGACACGGAAAAGAAAACTCCATGGGGGTCCTTTTTTGTAAATTTGTGTCTCTCGAGCCTGAAAAAGTATAAAACGATACTTGAAAGAACCGCCTGACCATTACGATCAAAGAGTACTTTTCATAATTGGTGACTTCGACCAGAAAAAGTAGAAAAGTGACCAAAATCACATCGTTTCATAACCATTAAGGAGATCGAAACGACAAAGGCCCGACAATCTTTTCGTTTTTAGACGGTCAGGAAAGAGCTTCAAAGCGACTGCCTCTTATTTACTTTTAACAAGTCAAGAGGAACAACTCGGCTATATTTTCATGTTTTAAGTCAAAAAAGGGCTCAAAGATGACTTCATGGATCAAGTGTACACGAAACTCCATCACCTGTAGACCTACACAAAACACGTCACACATAAACCCATTCGATATAAAATGAAAAATATAGCTAGAAAAGCCATATTTTAATTTAAACATATGATGAAAATGAGGAAAAACCCATATTTATAAAATAAAATTTGTAATTTTCCAAATATTACTATAAAAGGGGGGCTAAACCATTGATTTTTTACCATTGTTACTGTTTATGCATTGTAGAGCATTTTGGAGCACGAAAGTTGGCGAGCTAATTCTAGCCTGTTGGTCCATCGTTCATCTCGAAACTTCATCCAGGTAAATAGACCTCATCCTAAACCTCAATTCATTGTGTTTTTTCATGCATTTGACCGTGAAATGTGTGAGTTTAGGCGGATTGTTCAAACCGAGTTCCGCCACTCAGGTATCGCGGGTATAGCCCATGGGTCCGTGATGACTGAAAAAAATTACACATAACGTTCCCCGATCATCACGGATAAGTGATGTACTTCCACGATGACCATGGAAAAATAACAGTAGCACCCTCACATCATCACATCTATTTTATAAATAGACACAATGACGTTGTGCAACCATTTTTAAATGTAAATTACATTTAAAATTTTTCATAAAGGGTGCTAATTGATTTTTTTCGTCATGTTGGTTATAACGGCATTCGTCTGGCAAGAATGAACGCATGACGACAATGATATCCAAGCTTTCACCGATGTGGGGTGTCGAAACGCATTACGAGCATGCAGATTTCTCAAATTCTTCCTTATTCTCCACCTCCAGTCACAGCCTGATTTACTAGAGCTACTAATCGGGGCCTGGAATCCCACAGATGGGAAATTCATCATCCGAGGCCGGGATATTGAATTTGACACCACAGACATATATTTTTGACCGGGTTGTCACATCAGGGTGAGAGGCCAATCTTGGAGGGCCAATGGCCTAGGGACGAATCACTATAAATGATTATGGCACGAGTGTGCCCCTAGGCACGAAAAACAAAGAGCGGGAAGGTGGCAATCCTGATAGTGGGTGACGTGATTCTTCATGCTATGTTATTCATGGGGACATGGGCAGCGAGCTCCCAAGCTCAACATGAGGCTTCGAAGACCCATCTCCAGCTAGCTCTCGAATGTCTCAATCCAACCATGTTCAACTGGGCAGTCACAGTGATGGCAAACATGAAGAGTCAGCTTACCAGATGTCGTCGAGGAAAGACGAAGCAGTTTTGCTACAGATCCATCTTAGTCCCGCTCATGCTGGAGCGGGTGCCGGCACTGCAGCTATAGGACATGGATTTGGATGTGCCCAGACCACGTGAGACCAGAGCTACACGGTGGGCACACGTCATGCCACGAGGAGGTGGTGGACGACCAGTATCGTGGGGGATATTGTTCTAAGAGTGGTTGGAGCGCTAGGTGATCTTCGTTGAGGATTGGCCATATGCTGGCATGGACTTCCGTGGAGATCCTGACATGTAGCTGCCCGCTGGAGAGTAGTGGGATGATGGTGGTAAGACACTTGATCACATTATTTTTGCATTTTATGATGTTTCTAAATTTTCCATGTATATGTCCTAATAATGATCACTGTGGAATTGCAGACGTGGGACCAGTGAGACCCGTTGGGTTGGCTCCAGAGGCACGGAGGGATGCACAGGGCATTGGAGCACTAGCTATGGCTCCTCCAGCGGATGACGAGATGGAGACAGTGTCTGGAAACCTCGAGGGTCTAATGGCGGGGATCCCTGACTACATGGGGGTCAAGGAGGTCCTTGTAGCATTGCAGATCCACACAGTAGGAGTGAGACCCAGGGTGCACTGCTTGTTGAGGCAGGTGGCACGGGTGGTGGTCTGCTATAGGGAGAAAAACCTGCCACAGTAGATGCCTAGGTTTATTTCTTGTTGAGGATTTTTTTAGAGACATGTGTCTCAGATGTACGGGGAGCACAGCCTCTGCTTGGACATATACATTTATTTTTTGAGCGCCTTGGTGCTCCACATTATATATATATATATATATATACATATTCCTATGGTTTATTGTGCTTTTTATGCTTCTATCTGTCGTTTTAATTACATGTTATGCAAATGTCTATCTAATACATAATTAGCTAATGGATCAGTTAACGTGTTTAATCACCTTGGAATGTGTTGATATGTGATAAAATCAAAATTCCTTTCTAACAATTTAACATGTAAATATAACCTTAAAATCCAATGGTCTTTGACGGAATATCATCCATTAAGCTAGAGCAGGTACCATCAGTGAAACCAACATAGGGTGCATCATACATTTGCACAAGAAGAAAAAAGACATAATAAGCAACACTTACGAGGTGAAGATCAGGTATGGGTTCATTTTTACACAAGCTTGAACCATGGGGAACTTTGCTTGGATTCGGTTTCATGTTTACACAAGCCTGAAATGAAAAACTATGCTTGTTACGAGTTCACATGCCCCCAACATAATGACGCAAATCGAGGTACATGCCCCCAAGCTTCATTGCATTCAACGAGGTGGATGGAATGAAGGTTCACTTTCAAGATTTTGGAAAGACTTGACTTTGGATTTTACGAGATCTTGATCAAAGACTCGATTTGGAAAGGGAGTTGTTTCATTTTTTAATGAGGTTGACACAGTAAAAGAACTATCCTCATAACCCTTGTTTCATTTTTTAATGAGGTTGACACAAGATCAAGAACTTTCCTCAAGGATACTCTTGCTTCATTTTTTAACGAGGTTGACACAAGATCAAAACTATCCTCGGAACACCCAATTTCATTTTTTAACGAGGTTGAGATAGGAACAAACTACCCTCATGACTCCTTGTTTCATTTTGTTAACGAGCTTGACACAAGATTAGGAACTATGCTCGAGACTCTGTTTATGGGCCTTATAAGAACATAGCTCCGAAGAGGTCTTCGTGGGATGGAAGAAACACACTCCGGGAGGAATACATGTCATGATGCACCAATGAAAGATCGGGTTCCAATGCCCCCAGTACATGATGTATGAGACTATCTGCATGATCATCAGTAGAGGCGGAGATGGAACGGGTAGCCACATAGTTGACCTGTGGTAAGGAAGGTACTGCTTGCGAGCAAGAACCAAGAGGGGATGATAACTGCACAGAACTGAAGAAGGACTCTCTGGATCAGCTTGGATAGAAGAGTCGTTTTTGGACTCTGGAGAATCTGATGAGATGAGAAGAAAATGAGCATGATGCTCTCCCGAAATAGAGTGATCAATAGGTGGTGAACCCAAGTTGACATTCTCTCCGACCAATGGTCAGTCTGGAACATGCTTAGTATAGCCAGGTTCGGAAAGAGGAGGACAGACAAGAGAAGAATCTAAGTCAATCTCTTTGTTGACAGGGAGAGGGTCTGAAGAGAGCCTCTGATAACCAACGAGGAGTTGGGGTGAAGAAGCTTCATCCATGAGTGGACAAAGGTGAATGGGATGGTTGCCTTCACATAGTACACAGGAGAATCGAATCTTCCCTTTCTTCTTACCATTGCCAGTTGATAGGGTAACATCACCATGAGCTTCAGAAGATAATGAGGGACGAGCCGGATTATGAGACCATACTTCTAATATCCTAGGAATGCCAGGACAATCATGAAGAAGATGGTCACCCTTGCAAAATTTACAAGGAACTTAACCTTCCGCGGAGGAGCAGAAGGTGTTCTAATCTGAGATGTACTTGGAGCAGTGACTGCACAGGTGGCCTTACATTTATTGGACTTCTTCTTCTTCTTCATCTTCTTCTCCTTCTTCTTAGTCTCTTGGTGACTAGATATGGAAGTTTTAGCACACGAAGGAGGAGAGGAGGAGGAAGAAACAGGAGGAGAAGGCGTAGGCTCAACCTTGGAAGCAACGTGTCGTGGTTCAGACGAAGGAGATGGTGGAACAGGAGTCATGGTGCTCGGGGCCACCGTGGTTGAAAACAACCATACAGGAAAATCGATGGTCAACCCAGGAAAGGATAGTGTTGCCATATACAAAGCCCCGACATTTCCAAATGAAGGAAACGGACCAGGATTTCCATCTAGGGGAAAACCTTGGTTGGTAGACTCGGGGAATGTTTCCATTGAGAACGAGCCTAAAAAACACTTTTATCACAACCAAGAACTTGAACTTTTACCAGGAATATTTCGTGGGCAATAAATTTTAAGACACAAGAACACAACTTGACCTTTTCATCTTTAAAGAGTCGAGAAAAGGACCAAAAGATGACTCTAGTCGCCTTCGAATGTTTAATGAGCCTGAAGTGACAAGTGCTCATATGAACCCTTTCTTTTAGGAAGTCCGAAAAGGAATGAAAGTGACTACTCTGGAGAACTAGGGAAAAGGTTTACCAGACAATCCGTAAAACTGCATATACACCTTGGCAATCATAAGAAAACCAAGGACTTTCTGTATGGCAGTCAATCTTCCCGAATGCTGTGTTCGATGCATTACGGTTTGTAAGCCAGCAGACACGGCTTCCTATGGATAAAGAATGATAAAACTAGTGGGGTCTCCCCATATACTCGACGATACGTGGGAGAAAAATTCTGTATTAGACCACTCTTGAGTCACAGAAGGAGGAATCACCCAACCTTAAGTGGAAACAAAAGTGACTAGGTTTAAAGACACCGGAGCACATCTCTAGCCTAGACCTCTAAATGGTGTGCGTTATGTTCCAATGCATTGTTAGATTCATTCAGTTCATTTTAGAGTTGATCTTGGATTATGTTTCAGTTTTCAGGCCTTACCGTATGTATATAATAAATCCTAAGATGCAGCTAGAATGCCTGAAAAAATCCTTTTTCTGCAATGAACACCTACCTATGGGAGGGTAGAGAGATCATTTCCAAACCAAGAAAACCAAGGCAACAAAGGCAGTCACTCAATGCATACAGACACCAATTCCTAAAGTGCACAGATACTACTAATGAGAGATCTTTATCATTCGCTTTTCAATATGCAAACTTGAAATGCAAATTCACTTTTAGTTTCATACTAAATGAATGCAAACTTTTTGACTTTGATGTCTTTAAATCTAGAAGAAACAAATAAGCAACAAGCAAGTGTGGAAAAGCCCGGTTGATCCAAACAACTGTAATCTATATTCAGTAGCGAAAAGAAATCGAATCAATGCCAAAGATTGGTTCAATAACATTCACTAAACAATCAACCAAAAACAAGCTAAGGGGAAGGCTGAGTCAAACCACCAAGAAGGCGCAAACGAACCTTGATTAAACAAGCAACCAAGCTAATAGATTCAAGGAAGTTGAAACAGTGATCTAGGTCACCTAAGTGAAAAAACAAGATTCATTCAACAAAGCTCACAAGAAAGTGTCTTAACCATGAACAGTGAAAAGCAAGTCATGAAACAAGCGAGAAAAGTAGGGGACCAATAAGACTGATGGACTCAGGAGGCAGAATTGAGAAAATCAATTCTACAGCAATCAACGCGGGTAATACACAAGCAACAAGCACTGATAAAGCACTAGCTGTAGCAACAAAGCAATGTCAGCGCAAAAGTACACGACTTTCTCGCGATGGTTCGATTTCTAGAACTGTCACGACTGTTAAGCGTATTTACGCGATGAACAAGATATTATAAAAGGTTGATCGCGATGACAGCGTGACTGTTAAAATTTAAACCACGATGATGTTCAAAACAGTGACAGGCGAACCAAAACTCCCAAATCAAAAACAGCCAATCCTTCAATCAAATAGGGGTATTTCCCAGATAAACCTAGGAAACTCAAAGGACTGAAAACTAACCCCCATAACTTCAAAAGAGACCAAATAAAAAAAAAAGTCAAGGCAAGAGCAAACAGGAAAAACAAAGGCCAAAACTCCTCCCCAACGGAGTCGCCAATTTGTGATGCAGGAAAGTGTTCCCTCTGTGGACAGAGGCAACCCCACTAGCCCTAGAGTGGGTCTAGTCACAAACAAGGAAAGATCAACAATCGCTTTCCATAAACAGGTAAAGTTGGAGGCTTACCTCAACTGGTGGTCGATGGAGTTCCATTGCACTGCTCTAGCTTCCGCCTCCTTCTCCTGAATGAGTGATCAACCTGAAACAAAGCAAAAGAAATACAACAAAGCACGTAACCGGAAACAACAATGAACTATTTACTCACAAAGTCAAGAAGTCATGAGCTATCAAGTACATTTCATACAAGACATAGGAAAACATCATTGATTGCATTAATAATGAAATAACAGTCATCTTACAACCAAAGTCTTGATGTCACAAGCCTTCTCAGAAGGGTCTAGCCAGCATGTTCTTCAAGCATTCACTATTTTGAGATGGATCTCCCTCATAAGCTTTACACAAGATTAAGGGCATTTCAGAACCTTCCACAAGCTATCAACAATCCCACACTTGTCATTCTCACACCAACTATCTAGCAAAACTCACAAACACTAACAGCACTGCTCAACTAGCCAACTATCAGAAACTAGCAATGCATATCAATGGTGAGAGTTTAAATAGGAGAAGGAGTCTCCATGAAAGGTGGAAGGGAGAGCTTATCATCAAGGAAGGTTGCACAATTGATGGAACTGCCACACCATGGAAGGAAGGGAAACATAAACTAGGCCAACAACCATGCCTGGAGTCATCTAGAAGGCTGACTGTTGGAACAAATTCACCCAATCTGGATCATCGCGGGAACAGAACTGAGCTTCAGCGCTGACATCGCAAGTGATCAGTGCAGATAATTAGATCATTTCTGAAGAGACCGCATAGCCCCACGATGGTGCTTAACAATGGGCCATCGGGGGAATCAAGTGTACATCCATGGTGGCAACGTGGACAGACTGTTCATGAGCGCCTTTCAATGCGCTTATTAAGCCCAAAGCCGCGATGAGGCAGATAACTTAGGAAAAGTGGGTCAATTGGCAACATAGGAGAGCACTTGTCTGTCATAAGCATGTTTGACTTGGACAAATGACACAATGAGAAGACCGGGAGTGAAAGCAGTGATAAATTATTGTGTAACACATAACATGTATGACCAAATCCACGTGTAACTACAATACGACACTGGATGTCAAGAATGAATCATAAGTTGAATCTTAGCTTCATTATTGATGACATAATTAATAATGTTTCTCTTATTTAATAAGTTGTGCTAAATTATTAACTGAAGCCTCTGTTGGCCAACAGTATGTGGAGTCAGTGACGATTCTTTTCCATACTGGTTAACCAGGTTATGAATTCTTAGTCACGATAGCTTGGTAAGAATATTTAGGAATACTTCACTACTAATTCAATAACATTTCAGTTGAACATGGAGTTCTTTTTATCACAATCATTGAAATACCATTAGATTTTGTTCTACCTAGGTTCCCATTCGAATTGGTGCCAAAGGTAGATATTTTGGTTGAGAACTGGTGGAAGAGGTGGAACTATGCTATCCTGGTGGACTAATGTGCCTGCCCCAGGGTCACAGACTATGGTCTCTTATTCGAGCTGGAATAAAAAATTGAGCCCATTCTATTATTCTTCTCTTCGGCCTAAGCATGCCATTAGATCACTCCTAGTTCTATCTATTGTAGTTCCTTCTAAGGTGCCAGGGTCCTAGTAGTCGGTTTCCATGTCCTTGTACCATTTCAAGGTACTGGCCTTGCCAGGATACCTTCTACCAACTCTTACTAGTTGTTGTGGAGATACCACCAGTGAAACGAGATGAAGGAGATAGATCTATGTCAAATAAGGTCCGGAGGTTTCTCATGGCTTTGAAATGCATAAAATTTATTTTTGGATGCAGTGTCATTTACATATTACAGAGCTAGTAATGGAAATAATTTTATCACAATTTCTAAGTTCTTTTGATCTTTCATATTGTTGCATTTCACAATACGATAAGTCACAATCTGAGAACACTCCTAGTAACTAGTGGTATCGCGTATATAAATCATCTGTACAAGCATCTTAGTCAGTAGCTAGGGTAGAGGTAACAGATCCTTAAGCATCTATCGCTTACCGAGTTTGGGTTCTAGGTATAGTATATTTTCTAGTTACAAATAAAGTGGCACCCCTTACTATTCCATAGCTGGTTGTAGAGTGACTAATTCCATACCTAGTTTGAATTCAATAGTGATGTATGGTTGGTTGATATGTATCTCATATAGAGATTGTATATAGTTCTTTCTAGTACTTGATTAGTTTATATTTCATAGTTTTTGATTGATTATATCGATGATAATATAGATTCCTATGTTTTATCTCTATGTATGAGGTTCGTGGTCCAGGAAATTGATGATAGTTTAAGTGATTGAGTATGGTCGAATGATGTAGTTAGCAGTGGGTGGGCGGATTTGAAGTCACAATACCTATAGCAGAGGGGGTCCATAAAGATGCCCAGGGCAGGCAAATAAGTCAAGCTCTGTACCCCCCTCTCCCTAAAAAGAAAGATTAGCGAATTATGAAAATTAGTCAACATTATGAGGAAAACGAGAATTAGAGTTCAAATGATTAGCTTCAATTGTACTTTTCATGTGCAAATCCATGCACCTATAGGTTTTAGTATTGTATCCTCTTGATTGATATGATGAGAAACTATTGATATGTTTCTGTGTTTTTCTCTATGCGATTGTTTCTTTTCCATCCCTTAGTAAAGCGAAGTGAAAAGGATTAAGAGTGAAGTTCATATGATGTTGGTTGATTCGATGGTAGATTCGATTATAGATATTTACGTTAGATTTTGATTGTGACTTCTGTCATCTATGTATTTACTTGTTGAATTGCTTTCTTCATTGCTTTTTTTTTGCCTTGTATTTTTATTACTAATATCTAATCCTTCTATTATTGATTTTAGTCAGAAGAGTAAATATTTTTCTATTCATTTGTAAAATGCCCAATATTGTTTACAATTCAATGGATAAAGATATGAGAAAAATTACAATTGTATATCATATGTAGGCTTTCAAGCTTTCATTGATAAATACTTGCAGATACATAATACAAATAAATTCCAACAAATACATAATACCTATTTGTAGTATTAGTATTATCATTGAAATTGCATTCAAAATACTACAAGAAAAATACAACAATTTAATGGATGAGGAATATAAAAAATCATATTTTGTATAAGTATAGATTTATACATATTTATCATTTGTCTTTAAATAGGATTGCAGGAATGTATTAGAAGTAACCTTTTGGTAGAAGAGAAAGATTCAAGATGCAAAGCGTTGAAAACTAAACAAATGCCAGTATGAGGAATTTAATTGTGAGTGATGCTAGTGTCCTATTGTTGTGCTCCCTGATAATGGGAGTGTTGATCCAATGCTCCCGTGTTTTTTGTGGCATGTGCTTAAATCTAGCGATGTGTCTGTTTACTAACACTTGCATGTTTTGGTGTAACGACAATTGTGACTCCAACAAGTGGTATCAGAGAATACATAACACATAGTGGATTCAAACTCAAAGACTTAGATGACAATAGCAGAGAATAATTCACAGAGACAAACAAATGGAGAAACAACAAGATTACTCATTCAAAAACAACAAAATAGATAAAACAATCATTGGAGAACAGAAATCACTTTGCATTACATAACAGGCTTGGGCCTTGGCTTGGTTTCCTTGGCCAAAGAAATTACAAATTTATAGGGGCAGAAGAAGGATCTACAATCCTGTATGTGATTCAGATGGAGATCTGGAATGATCTAGAAACTAATGGTGGTAGAGAAGAATCTAGAATCCCGCATGTGATTTTAGAAACTACTAGCGGTATAGAAGGATCTAGAATCCTACAAGAATCTGGCTTCACACTTAACATTCTCCCACTTGAAGCCAAATATGAATCAAGTCACGCCGAGTCCTACCATGCCTCTACATAACTCATGTTTATTTCATGGTAGAATCTTAGTGAGCATATCAGTAGGGTTCCTATTTGTATGGATCTTTTCCAAGGATAACTGTTTTTCCAATGTTGTTTTCCTGGATTGGCAAGGAACCTACTCATTACTCCCACTGAATATGCAATGTTTGGTCATGCGCATACCATGGCATACATCAAACTGCCAACTACTAAAGCATAAGGAATCTTGCTCATTTCTTCTTTCTCTTTGTCATTACTACGACATAATTCAGTACTCAGCTTGAAGTGGGCTACAAGGGCTGTACCAATTGGCTTGGCATCCTTCATATTAAACCTGTCAAGCACCTTCTTGATATATTTTTCTTGTGACAGTCACAACCTTCTGTTTTTCTTGTCACACGTAATCTGCATGCCCAATATCTGTTGTGCTAGTCCCAAATCCTTCATTGCAAATTTTCTACCCAAATCTTTCTTCAACCTATTGATCTTATTCTTATCATGGCCTATAATCAGCATGTCATCCACATATAACAATAATATGATATAGTTTCCTTGATTATACCTCTTCATATAGACACAATGGTCAGCTTCCAACCTCTGAAAACCATTTTCCAGCATGAATGAATCAAATTTCCTATACCATTGTCGAGGTGCCTGTTTCAACCCATAGAGACTCTTCTTCAACTACAAACAGGGCCTTCTTTTCCTTTTTCTATGAAACCTTCTGGCTGCTCAATATAAATTTCTTCCTCCAATTCACCATGAAGGAATGTAGTTTTTACATCTAACTGTTCACATTCTAGGTCTAAAGAAGCAACTAGACCAAGAATGACTCTAATGGATGACATTTTAACAACAGGTGAGAAAATTTCAGTGAAGTCAATACCTTCTTTTTGGGCAAAACCTTTCACCACTAGCCTTGCTTTCTACCTCTCCTTATTTTCATCACCTTCATGCTTAATCCTATACACCCATTTGTTTTGTAGAACCTTTCTACCTTTTGGGAGGTTTACCAACTCCCAAGTTTTATTCCTGCAAAGAGTTCATTTCTTCTTCCATTGCTTTCTTCCATTCTTTACTGTGCTTGACTTGACAAGCTTCTTGAAAACAATTAGGCTCACCTTCATCAGTAAACAAAATATATTTTGAAGGAGGATACCTTTGTGAAGGCTGATGAGGCCTAGAAGATCTGCGAACCAACTGTGGTGGTACATTATCAGGTTGAATCTCCTGTAAAGGTTCCTGCAATATTCCTTCTTAATGTTGTTCATAATTTTCCACTTGTTGTTCTTCATGCTCCTAAATTTGACGTTCATTTTCTTGTATTGGTGGTATGTATTCCTGATGCTCTTCAAACCTATCAATAACCTTCTTAACCTCCAATTCACCTACAGTCCTCTTGAACATTTTTGACTCATTAAATATAACATACCTGCTTCTAATAATTTTATGTTTGACTGGATCCCATAGACGATAACCAAGATCTTCATCCGCATATCCAAAAAATTACCTTTCATAGATATATCATCTAGCTTAGTTCTATTTTCTTTGGGAATATGTACGAATGCTTCACATATAAAGATTTTCAAGTGAGAATAATTCAAATTCTTATCAGTCCAAACTTCTTCAAGGATACTGCCATCCAAGGCTGTAGTTGGAGATCTATTTATGAGGTAGCAAGTGGTCTTGACTGCTTCAGCCCAAAAATTCTTCTCTAAACTGGAATTGGACAACATACTTCACGCATTTTCCATAATGGTGCAATTCATCCTTTCTGCGACACCATTCTATTGAGGAGTACCAGGCACAGTCTTCTCATGCTTTATGCCAAACCTGTTACAATATTCCTTAAATGTATTTGAGCAATATTCTCCACCATTATTTGTTATTAAAAACTTTAGCAATTTGTTAGTCTCTCTTTCAACAACAACATGAAATTTTTGAAATATTCCAAACACTTCACTTTTATTTTTCATAGGATATGCCCAGACCTTCCTGGATGCATCCTCTATAAATGTTCCAAAATATGATGCTCCTCCTAATGATTTGATGTTAACATGCCCAAACACATCTAAGTGTACCAATTCTAACACATTTTTCTTTTTGTCATAGCCACCTCTAAGGAATGAAACCCATCTTTGTCTACCATATATACAATGCTCACAAAGATCAAGATTGTAGGATTTCAAACCTAGCAATAAATTTTTACCAACAAGGATTTTTAAGCCCTTCTCGCTCGTGTGACCCAAATGCTTTATGCCATAGATCTACAATGTTTCCTTCTTTTGTGACAGTAGCCAAATTTGATTTTCCTATCAGTGCCTTCAATGTGTATAATGTTCTTGTCTTGGGTCCTTTGGCCACGATCAATGCACCTTTGCTAATTTTCTAGCCTCCTTTTCCAAAGCTTGTCGAATAGCCTTCATCATCCATTCGTCCCATAGATATTAAACTCATGTGCATTTCTAGTACATGCCTGACCTGTTTCAACAATATATCTTGTCCACCTTTCATCTTGATCTCGAAATCTCCCACTCCAACAATGTTGCAAAAATGATTATCCCCCAAATGCACTCTACCATAATCACCAAGATTATATGAAACAAAATTATTTTTGCATGGGGTTACATGGTGAGATGCCCCAGAGTCAAGGATCCAATCAAAGCTACTGCTAGATGTATATACACATGCATCCTCTACTCAAATAGTAAACAACACATCACCATCTGTGGCTACAACAGTAGTCTCACCCTCATTTTTGCTCGATGAATTGTGATTTGTACTTGTTAGGCCCCTGTACTACTAGTGTAACCCCTTATTGTTATTATTACAACCCCCTTATTATATTGTTTTACCCACGTAGTCCCCATATTGTTACTATTGTGCCCCATATAAGCCCACTATTGTTATCATTATGCCCTTACATTATTATTGTTATGTTGGCTTTGATTATATTATGACCCCTTAGACTCCTATATATAGAAAGGAGGTCTTGTCATTTGTATCATCTAAGAATTATTCATTTGTGTAATGTAAAGGAGGTTGCCCCCTCGAAGAGGCTAAATTCTAAGGCATTTATCTCTCTTTTGTATCTTTTTGTGAGCTGGTTTCATAACATTTGGTATCAGAGCTTTGGATTCTAGGGTTTCGCTGCTCCAAACAGGTCATTGTGGCATTTGTGCTATAACTTTTTTCTAGGACGTTTCAAATACTAAAACAAAAAACCCATTTGGGTTATAATTGTTCTAAACCTTGGGTCCGAATTTTAGAGATTTTCATGCTATATTTGTAGAGATATACTCTAAGGAGGTTGGCATTTTTGCAGATTCCTAAATTACATTCGAAATAGGTGACCTCGGAAAAATAGTCATAACTTTTGTTTTGAGCATCAGATTGAAATTTCGTAAGAAGTTATAGAAAGAAGACAGACTGTAGTTTCTTGTATATATTTTTTAGACCAAAAGTTTGAAACAGTGACACATGGAAAGTCATACAAGTTCGTTGTATTGAAGTAGTCTATAATCAGGTCACCGTGGGAGATTTGACATAACTCTTCCTTGGAGAATCCAATTTGGATTAGACTGGTAGCATTGGAAAGAGGATGCAAAGGGCTATTGTAGGTCGTGATTTCAGAACTAGAAGATCCAAAATTACAGGGTTATAGTATTTCAAGATTGAGCTCCTAAAATCAAGAAAAAAGCGAGATGAGGCAATTTGATGGCAAGGATCTGGTAAATTGGATACTACAGATGGAGAAATATTTTGATCTACATGGTGTACCACTGTTACAAAAGGTATGTATTGCATCTAATTATTTAGAATCGAATCAATTTTTATGGTATAAAGGGCTTCTTTCTCATAAACCACTTGTCACGTGGTCAATTTTCACAAAGGAAATGATAGCACATTATGAGGATACAAAGAGAAACAACTTCTTTAGCCAATTGATAAATCTCAAACAAAAGTGTTCAATGGAAGAGAACATTGAGGACTTTCAAAAGTTGAATATAAGGGAAATGATATTCCAGAGAAGCATAGGATTGATGTCTTCATAGGGACTTTAAAGGATAACATTCAACATGAGGTTCATCTTTGGGAACCTGATTCATGGGAGAAGGCATTCAGGTTGGCAAGAAAAGTGGAAAGCAAAATTATAGAAACAATGAGTTCTACCCCTCACAACTATAAACATGGAAGTGTTGTTTCTCCTAGCCTTCGACAACCTACAAGGGTGACACCACAAAAATTGGAAGAAAAAAGAGAAAAAGGGCTTTACTACAATTGTAATAACAAATGCACTAAAGGTCATAAGTGTGCTAAGGAGAAATTGTTTTATATAGATTATGAAGAGGAGGAAGAAAAGGATCAAGAAACATCAACAGAAGAGGATATAGACGAGGAACTAACCCTAGAGAAAGAAGAAATGAATCTGATCATATCTTGTAAAGCATTGGCAAGAATTACCACTCCTCAAACTCTCAAGATAGAAGGACATATCAAGAAGAAAAAGGTTCAAGAACTGAAAGATCACATCGAGAAAGAAGAAATGGAACCAACCATATCTTGTAATGCATTGGCTAGAACTACCACTCCTCAAACTATCAAGATACAAGGACATATCAAGAAGAAAAATGTTCAAGAAGTGAAAGATCACATCGAGCATCAAGAAATGAATCCAAGCATATCTTGTAAAGAATTGGAAGAAATTACCACTCCTCAAACTCTAAAGATAGAAGGACATATCAAGAAGAAAAAGGTTCAAGCAGTGAAAGATCACATTAGTTATCAACAACAAGTTCTCCAACTTTTAAAGGATAACTCCACTTTGGTGCAAAATCGAATGAAACAACAGGTAGATCAACATCACAGTGAAAAATGTTTTGATATAGATGATTGGGTATTTTTACGGCTACATCTCAAGCAAGCTATTTATGAGAAGGAAATGTTGGTAATACTACATGCACTTAAGAAATGATGACCTTACCCAATGGGAAGACATTTCAAGGTAAAAATGGATCATGATAGTCTTAAATACTTTTTAGAACAAATATTATCTTTAGAAGAACAGAAAAAATGGGTCACAAATATGTTGGGTTATGACTTTGACACCATATATAGAAAAGGGAAGCAAATTTTTGTTGTAGATGCACTCTCAAGAAAGGATGAGGATGTGGAAGCATTGTTTTGCGCTATTTCTATTATCCAACTAGATTTGATAAACAAGGTAAGGGATGAATGGAAGAAGGGTGAAGAAGTGTGGCCACTCATTCAAAAGTTACATAAAATCCCAATTAAAACAATATTGCCAGAACTTGAAGAGGAAGGAAAAATCATATTGGAACCTGGAGAAGTCACAGAAACAAGAACTCGGTAGCTACAAAATCAATCACTTTCAGAGTATCTCATCCAGTGGAAGAACTTACCTACTAAGGATTCCACATGGGAGGACAAGAATTTTATACAGAAGCATCAAGAACTACTCAAGCATTGAGGACAACATTTTTTGAAGGAGAGGGGCATGTTAGGCCCCTATACTACTAGTGTAACCCCTTATGTTATTAGTACAACCCCCTTATTATATTGTTTTACCCATGTAGTCCCCATATTGTTACTATTGTGCCCCATAGAAGCCGACTATTGTTATTATTGTGCCATTACATTATTATTGTTATGTCAGCTCTGATTATATTATGACCCCTTAGACTCGTATATATAGAAAGGAGGTCTTTTCATTTGTATCATCTAAGAATTGTTCATTTGTGTAATGTAAAGGAGGTTTCCCCCTCGAAGAGGCTAAATTATAAGGCGTTTATCTCTCTTTTCTATCTTTTTATGAGTTGGTTTCATAACAATATTAGACGGTCTCTAATCCTTTTGTCCTTTCTTCCAAAATCAACATTATTTCTTCATGTGCCCAGATTTTCCACAATGAAAGTAGATGATTCTACCTCTCCTTGATTTTGATCGGCCTTTCAATCTTGTTCGCCCTTTCAATCTTGTTCACCCTTGCTGGCCTCGATCCATTCTCCTACCATGATTAGCTAGAGCTAGAGCCTCTCCTCCTTGATTTTCCACAATTAAATTGCATCGTAGCTCCTCATTCATTAAACTACTACTGACATCATCAAACTTCAGGGTCCATGTGGTTGCTGAAGTGCTCATAGCTACAATTAAATTTTCCCAACTGTCTGGCATAGAACACATCAACAATATGGCTCTAATTTCATCATCTAAAATGAATTTAACAGAGGCAAGTTGATTAGTAATAATATTAAATGCTTTCAAGTGCTCAACAACTGAAGCACCCTCCTTCATTTTGAGATTATAAAGCTTCTTCATCAAGAACACTTTGTTTGATGCCGTGTTCTTCTCATATACATCATGGAGCTTCTTCCATAATCCTTCTGCCATCTTTTCTCGAAACACATTGAAATAAACATTCTTTGCTAAATATTGGCGAATTGTTGCAATCACCTTTCTATCTAGCTTATTCCACTCTTTATTTGTCATTGATGAGGATTTCTTTGTTGTGCCTTCAATCGATAAATACTGATCCTTTAAAATCAATATATTCTCCATTTTTTATTTCCATAGGGCAAAATTAGCCCCGCTCAAGCTCTCCATATCTATAATTGTTGTCTCCATTTTCAATCAAATTCATGCTCTAAAACACAAAAATTCCACTTTAAAATAAAAATTTAATTATGACTCTTTAAAATTTAGTAATACTGACCTTCCTCCTTTCAAAATACCCTTTTCAAAATTCCTGCTCCTTTTTAAAATATACTTTTCAAAATTCCAACATATAATTACATATGTTTTCATAATAAATATAAAAACGTATATAATGTTTTAACCTTTTCACATTTCACACATACATATGTTGGTTTGAGAAAAAACTTGACGCATACATGCAAGCTTGATGTAAAAAAAACTTATGAACACCACGTTTCAATTCCAATCTCCACAGATCTCCACTTTTCAAACTCCAGCAACACGTTTCAACATAGGTCCACGACCTTGTTTTTCTTGTCGCAACTGTCTTTTAGTTCTAGCGTTCCTCAACTATTTCCTAGATAGATCCTTCAACAGCTCTATCGGTAACAACAAATGTTTTAATGAACGCTTCTAGAGTAAGGCGATGGCACTAAGCGACTTGCATAGTGGATATTCGACCCTAGCTCTCATACGAGTTGTTAGAGTAGAGCATACATAACACACAACGGATTCAAACTCAAAGACTTAGACAACAATAGCAAAGAATAATTCACATAGACAAACAAATGGAGAAACAACAAGATTACTCAATCAGAAACAACGGAATAGATAAAACAATCATTGGAGAACATAAGTCATTTTGCATTACATTACAGGCTTGGGCCTTGGCTTGCTTTCCTTGGCCAGAGAAATTACAAATTTAGAGAGGCAGAAGAAGGATCTACAATCCTATATGTGATTTAGATGGAGATCTGGAATTATCTAGAAACTAATGGTGGTAGAGAAGAATCTAGAATCCTGCATGTGATTCTAGAAATTATTGGCGGTGTAGAAGGATCTAGAATCGTACATGAATTTGACCTCACACTTAACACCTATCTACCTCTCATTTATTTCTATCTCTTGTAACACACCTCTCAAGAGTACACTCTCATTCATTTCTATATCTTGCAACACACCTCTCAAGAATATGCCACATAGAATGACAGTGAAGCTGGAAGGATACATCCCACAGTCGATTTCCATCGGCCCCTACTAGCATTGGAGATCTGAGTTCTGCATTTGAAATCTCAATTCAGATCTTAGTTCTTTCTTTTAAATGGACCACCACAAACAGGAGTCTAAAATCTTTTGCTTCATCCTTCACACATGCTTGCATATGAGTTCTGTAGACATGCTTGCATATGAGTTCTGCAATATTTAAAAGATAGGTATGAAGGGTTCTACTTCATTTAGTATGAAGAGTCTTGAAGAGTTCTACAACATCTAGAAGGAAGTATGAAGCCTTCTACCCAAGAAGGCGGTGCTTGCCTAGCTGTTCACAACTAGTAGATTATCAGCCACCACTTACCCAATTGTTAGCAAGTAGTAGATTATCAACCGCCTAGTAGGCTGGGTTGCCACATTTAAATTCAATATACAACCACTTGTCCCACTGGCTAACCAGTACCCAACTTTATAATATAACTAGTGCACATGAAATATTTCACGAAACATTTAATGTTAGTTCAAAATTAATGAATTAGTGTTAGCATTATTTCATTGGAGAGAAAGTCGAAGTACATACATGCTCACTTAATCTTCTTATGTAAGATACTTGCTGATATTGCCTCGGGAAGACACCAAATAAGATGGTGAATTTAAAACCATTTTCAATCTTTATTTAAAGCAATCACATAAAATAACATTTTTAGACTTTGACATCAAACTTTAGCTAAATAATGAAATCACCATAATATAACCCTTAGTTTTCCTTTCATTCTCGTGCCATTTTAATAGAAAAACACATCCACCAATTACTATAGTCCCTGTATGTCACCATAATATAACCCTTGATTTTCCTTTAATTCATGCCATTTTAATAGAAAAACACATCGACCAATTACTATAGTCCCATCTAAATCAAATGTCATTCGTGCTTATTACAAGATTTGACTTTGACTTCAACAATGATGGGATGCGAGATTGACAGCAATGAGAGCTTAATGTGGTGTTATATGTTTCTAGTATCATATGTTGTAGTTTAATAAGGCAACTTTTGAGTTGCCCATTTTCTTCCAAATTCAATAAAAAATATTATAATTTTTAAATTATTAATTTTATATAATTTAATTATATTAATATTTTTTAACATACTCAATTTACTTTAATTTGAATAATAAATATTATCATTTCATTAAAAATTGCATTATCAAATTTTAAATTAAAAAACCATAAATTTATTGAATATAAAAGCTTGTATATTTATGGGTTTGAATTGATCGTGAATAGGTGTATTGTTAAAGTACTCTTTGGGAAAAGTCACTTTTTCAAATCTCCCATGGGTGCTTACCTACCAAAAAAATAAAAACTTGTATCATATTCATAATTAATGATAAACACTACACATTTCTTTACTAATTTGTAATATAAAAATTATTTATTAATTTGAATTAATTAAGTGTAAAAAAAGTTAAAATTTTTAAAATATAAATTTATCTTTACTAAATTACAATATAAAATTTTTTATTAATTTTTTTTCTAATTTGAATTAATTAAGTGTTAAGAAAAGTTAAAAATTTTAAAATAAATAAACTTTTTTAGAAATTAAATTTAAAAAAAATTACATAAAAGTTTTAATTTCTCTAATAAATTAAAAACTACAATAAATTTAACTTTGTATGGTCTTGTATGGTCTTGATTCATCTCTACAGTAAATTTAACTTTGTATTTTTTTATTCACCTTTTTAATTAGAGTTCGAGATATAAAATTTGACGCGTGAGTTTGAGACGAAGAGAAAGACGGATAAACAACCATTGATACTCATCCGTATATTGCAAGATTGTTCTGGCAGGCATAGTTTTCTATATTAAAGAAATTTTGGATTATGGTGATATTTAAATATCTTTAAAATATATTTTTTATATATTGAAAATTAAAGTGGAGTTGTATATACTGAAATTAGTGATTTCAATATGAAGTTATTGGGTTAGAATTGGCTACTCTAACTAATAAAGTATGAATCAATAAAGTAAAGAAAAAAATTGAACAAATATGTTTATTATGTGAATTATTGTAAAGGATATTGAAGACATGTTCAAGAAGGCATTAACATTATGTATAGAATTTGCTATTCTAACAAATGACAAGAAGTATGAATAAATAAAGTCAAGAAAATAATTGAACCAATATGTTTATTATGTGAATTATGGTAGAAGATAATGAAGACAGATGGTTTATGATGGCATTAACAATGTGTATAGAATTTGCTAGTCTAATAAATGACAAGAAAGCATGAATCAATGAAGTCAAGAAAAAGATTGAACCAATATGTTTATTATGTGAATTATTGTAGAGGATAATGAAGACAAGGGTTCATGAAGACATTAACATTGTGTATAATTTTAAAGAAGGCCATGGTAAAGGAGTAGAAAATAATGCATTGTGATGAAGTGTAAAGAGGCTTATATGTTTTGGGCAGGTAATTGTTGTATAAGAATATTGTTAATTTTTGTATTTGTTGGGCTTGTATTGAGATTATTGTACTGGAGCATTTGTGTTGTAAGAGGTGTATTTATATGTTTTGGGTAGATAATTGTCCCATAAGAATATTGTTAATTTTTGTATTTGTTGTGACCGTATTGAGATTATTGAGCATTTGTGTTGTAAGAAGTGCATCATCAGTGGTATTTGATAACCTTCCGAAGTGCGTTGTAAGCTTTGTTGAGTCAGACATATAATATTTATCAATCTCAAATAGAAAAAAGATATGACATCAAATTGTAAAATTAACCACTAAATAAAACTAACTAAACTAATCAAAATTAAAAAGATGTCGCCACAACCACAAAGTGAAGATGCACCAATTATTTTTTTAAATATATGTAACCACTTTGAAATTTGTGTAAAGATAAATTAAGAGAGAGAGTAAGATATTCTAGTCTTTGTTTTGAAACTCGTTTGTAAAAAAGTGTGGTCTGACTTTTCAAGAATATTTATTAGAGTAGTCTATAGAGGCTAAGGAAAAAGTGGTTGGAATCAGGGCAAAAAAATTTCAAAAAATTTTGTAGACTCAATATTTGAATCATGTTTTTTATGGTGGAAATGGATTCAGCACCATCAAAAAGGTCTAGGACACCTAAAATTTTGAGGTTTAACAACAATAACTTGGATTTACAAGATTACTTTCGAGATTTTCTCTAAATATAACTGAAAATTTCCTAATTTTCCAGACAATTCCTCCTGCTGATTAGACTACGGCTTTATTCCTTTATGAACATCCTGCCACCTGCCATCTGGCCAATACCAATTGGGTTCTAATTCAAATTTTTAATAATATTTTTCATTTTATGAACATCTGGCCAACAGGAATTCCATTGCACGACTTACCGAGCAAATCTTCGTTGAAAAAATGTGCTTCAGGGTTTTCTCCGGTCAAACGTCGTGTTCGAGATGGCCTGCGCGGAAACGGTTAGGTAGTCAACCGCACTGTCCACGTTGGAGACGTCCCGGATTCGAGAAACAGGTACCCACAGATCGAACAGGCTGCTGCAGATATCCGTCAAAGTTATCTTTATTTGGATTATAATGTATATTTTCATCATCAAAGTTTAACAGTTCCAAGGCTGCCCTAAATCTATGGTAAACAATCTTCGAGGGAATGGAATCGGGCACAGCGCGGTCGGTTATGTGTCCTGCTGGAACAGCCACGCGAGAACCGGGTGAAGGAATTGAATGCTCAATGGGTCTTAGAAAATACCACCTAGTCAGACGCAGACCGTTTAGTTTCCCAAGGCCCATATGCCGGCATCGTCTAGGGCGTCAGATTCAGCCCACGCGTGCACAGCCGCCTGTCGGCCTCCAGGCTCCACTCCCTCTTCTCCGCTCACATTTATTTATATGTTTTGATTTGTCTTAGAAAATCTTTGCTTCCCCCAATGCCCTCACTGTTTTTTTTTTTTTTTCGATTTTCAATATTATTATATTAGTTTTATTGATCTTGACCGTGTTGAGGATCTGACCCTCTTCTGCCTTGCACCTAAGATCCATCAACGGAAACTGAAGTGCTCATCTTCTCAACACTTGTCAATTCGAAGGTGAACGTAAATCTATGGTAATCAATGCTGGGGGCGGATGCTGGGGCAGCGCTAAGCGCATTTGAGAATGTGCCCGTGCCGGAAGAGCCGCGCTTTAAGGGGACGAATGAGACGATTGAGCGGTGGTCAAAGGCCACCCAGCAATAATATTGAAAACTATTCAATTTCCCCAGGCCCATCAACCGGAGTCGTCCCGATTCCAGAGGAGAGGTTCAGCTCGGCGGTTCGCTAGCCGCATGTTGCTCTCCAGCGCCTCTTCTTCCGTTTGCTCTCTTTTATAATGGAGTGAAGGGAAGGGACTCTTCTTAGCACTCAACTACTATTTTCCTTTAACTCACTTTCATTCATTGTACGTCCATTTGTGAGGGGAAGACTTCCATGGCTCCCATAGATAGACAAGGCCATGTTTCCGCCAAGGAAGTGCATTACAGAGGCGTGAGAAAAAGGCCCTGGGGTCGATACGCCGCGGAGATCAGAGATTCGTTTAGTAAAAATCGCCTGTGGCTGGGCACATTCGATACTGCGGAGGAGGCAGCCAAAGAATATGATAAAGCTGCGAGATATTTGAGAGGACCTAGAACCAAAACCAACTTTCCTGCTCGCCCCGTAGATCTGCTCCTTGAAATGGGCCGTCACAACCAGAGCTGCACCAATCCAAACAGCCGCACCGCACTCGACTCTTGCACTGCAGCCTCCACTGTCACCACTAGCCTTCCCACCCCTCCACCATTTCCCGGTGTTGCGCGATTGTCTATTCATCGCAACAACAACAACAACATGAGGTTGTTTCGCAGATCCGCTATCGTCAAACAAGGGAAACCCTGGACTCACCTTTTCATGAATCGAGGAGAGGAAATGGAGGATCACAGAGTGACAACGATTGCTCCTCCTCCTCCTCCTCCTGAGATCCAACTTCCCAATCCGATTCCTTGCGTTCGCCTTTGCTCTAACCCTAGTCCTTCCCTCGATCTTGTGGTGTACGATACCGATCTTCTTCAGCAGCGGCCGATGGCGACAAAGTTGTTCGGGGAGATTCTGCAGCCTCAGATGAGGAGACACAGAGGTCACGAGTCGGTGGAAGAGGGCGTACTGAAAAATGTAACTCCTGCAACGTGTAATTCCGCTTCGCCTTCGTCCTCCGGGGTGGTAGACACACAGATCTCTCCTCATAAAATGGAAAATCCAATGCCACGATTGTTAGATCTGAATCTTCCGGCGCTAGCCCAGGAAGATGACGAAGGTGAGAGGCGCCCCTCTCTCACACTCTCTCTTGGATTCGGTATCTAAACACTTGCAGCTGGCATATTTTTTGTCGCGATGAGGATGGCCATATTGCTGCTAAAGTTTTTCTTCAATTCAATCATATTTATTTTTTCAAGTAAAAATTGGCATAAGAGTTTACAAAATTATTAACCTGTGCAATTTTGTTGTATAGGCAGTAGCTGTTATTTTTCAGTTTCAAAATCTGACCATGGACAACCATGGTTTTTCGGATTTCATTGCGCTGTCGGTCATATAATTTTGTTTCAATCCAACGTATTGTTATTCTTTTACACAAGGGACAAAAATATTTCATATATCCATGCCCTGTACATTTCCTCTTTTGTAGGATAGTGTGCGATGTTTTCCTAATTCAGTAATTTCATGTTAGTCACTTCGGCAATTTCACTGGATTTAAATTTGTTATGCACAAAATTATCATTTTGAAATCCTGCAGGTAATTTAGTTCTCAGAACTTTAAAATCCTGTAGGTAATTTAATTTTCATAACTTCACAATCTACCTATGTTCTTTGTTTGGGAAAGAAATTTACACCCTCTAAAATTATTTCACAACCCAACAGATGATTGAAAATCTCCCCCAGCAACATTGATGAGGATGTTGCTAGGGGAGATTGTGGGGACTTAAGATGATAAAGACACAAAGGCGATGAGTAGGGTGAAGGGGGTATAGTGAAAAATAGTTGAAAAAATATACGGGTGTAGTGAAAAATAGTTGAAAAATATGCTATTCAAAAAGTGATTGCAGTTTGCGATTAGTCTTTGGTTTGCAAATCACTTCTCATTTTATGAGGGAAAAAGTGATGTGGGTCATTCAATTGTGATGCGCTTGACGTTTGATTCGAAATAAAATGGTTAAATTGTCTTTCTATGTAATTTTATAATTATAATTAGATAGGTCAATTTAAAATAAAAATGGTTAAATTGTTTTTATATGCAATTTTATAATTATAATTAGATATCTCAATCTAAAATAAAATAATTAAATTGTTTTATGTGTAAGTTTATAATTAATTGGATGGTTAAATGGATGGATAAATTGCTTCTATATTCATTTCAATTAAGTATAAGATCTATTAAAAAGATTTGAAAAAATACATGAACATTCTCTCTAACCTACAATTAAAATATCTTTAAGAATAGTATAGGAAGAATATCACTATGTAGATAGTGTTGTCGTACAATAGTAAGGTGATAGAATGAAATAAGCAAGGTTGCATGTTCAATTTTTGTCATTGCAAATCTTTTCTGATATTGCTTCCAAAAAATCATGTTTAATTACCATATATTTTTGGGATATGATATCCACTTCAATATAAGCTTCGAGATATATTTTATTCATTTGTTATTTAATTCTCTATATATTTGGGATTTCCACAAGCACATACACCATACTAGCCATAAGCCATGTGGCACATAACTCTTCTAGAATTTCAATGTGGCAACTTTTGGTTGGTCCATTTGGAAGTCTTTGGTTTGTTCACATGGTGCCATGTAGCAACATTACATTTGATTATTTATCAACTCATGGAGCTATGTGTCAACTTGTGATTAAAACATGTGCCAGCTTGTCACCATGTCATAGTTTTCTAACACATTAATTTGGATTGGTTGTGGGAATCTACTTGGATAAATCCTCGCTACCAAGAAGCTTTTAGAGCACCAAATCTTTGATTTTATTTAGTAGCTAAGTGAGGGTGCAACTCCAATTTTACAATTTTCATCCATCACTCTTTATATAGATGCATTCTTTCGAGATGCACATGAAGACATGACACAACCCCTCTTCATCACGTCCTAATCCTTTTGTCAAGAATAGCATCTTCCTATATCTTATAAATATATCAAGCTCAATATCATCAACTGAAGGAAATAAAAAATTCTCAACTTGATCCATAATCATAGAAGGCGCTTGTAGGTTTAAGTTTTCAACATTCACCACTAAATGCATCTACAATTATAGAGGAAAATCTAACCAGGAAGCATTATCACCAATGTTTTTTTTAAATTGTAAATGGATGATACCTTATTGGTTTGATCTTTTTACCTTCACAATTAATATTTTCTTTGCAACTATGTATCCAACTTCAAATTGATGATCAACTTGATGCTTTTCATGCTCAATCTTATACTTGGCTTAGATTTTTTTTCAATTGTTCCTGCATAGTTTGATGGACCCATTGGATTTTCTGGATGAAATGCATGGGTTTTTTTGCATCACTATCTTCGTCTACAACTAAATCTTTCCCAAAAGTGAATTCCAAAAGAGTCTTAGAAAAATATCCAAAACATGTCTCAAAATGATACCTCGATGTAGAAGAATGTATCACATAGTTATAGGCATGTTGCACATAATGCAATTTCTCTTCCCAAATCTTATGGCACTTTCTACAGTGTCCTTGAAAAAGATGGATCATTTCCCTATCGACCACTTTTGTCTATCCATCAATATGTGGATGAAAAGTTGTGCTTTTCTAAATATTAGTCTCATTAATCCCCATAATGTTGACCAAAACTCCCTAAGGAAGTGAGAATCACAATGAGATACAATGCATGTGGGAAAATGAAATTGAACCTAAACATTTTGAAAGAACATATATATAGTCTTCACTCTTGTCACCTACCTTTTGTGAGGCATCAAGAGACACATTTTTCTAAATCTATCCACTACCACATACAAGAATCATGTCCTTTTCTAGACATAGGTATACCCATACAAAATCCATAGAAACATTTTCCATAGACAAAAAAACACATGAAGTGGAATATATAGATCTAATTTTCTATTACTTAGATTTCTAGTAGCAAAGATGACACACCCCTTTCCATATGTGGATATAGTTTCATCCATGCGATAGTAATAACAATATCGTTGCATTGAGCTACTAATTGTCCCACCAAAATGACCATAAATGACAGAAGTACGTGCTTGTTGACACCTAATCTTCATGATTGGGGGAATTTTATGTAAATAATTAAATTAGGAATGTGAACAGTCATTGGGAGATGAACTGAACAATCACTCCCTATTGTATATAACAATGACCTACCTATGGAATAAGATACAAATCAGTTGTTTGTTTTGTGGAGTTACTGCCTGACCTGACATGGTATCAGAGTCAACACTGTTTTAGCCTTTGTGTCCCTTGTAACTCCATGTCTGCTCTCCATATAGCTGAGCAGGTTCTCCATAAAATTAGCCGCCCCTTTGTCTGACTATTCAGTTCTCTGACTGTCATAAACGTTTCAAAAGGGGCGTTATTGCACCTGCACCTCCATTGATTATTCTGTGCGGATTCCCAATATCTCACGTGCGCCTCCATTTATTTTCTGTAGCAATCATTAACGAAGTGTTTTGTGAGTATTTTCAGTTTCAAATTGTCATTGCAACGTCTTCAAATACAAAAAAATTACTATCTATACTTGTTTCTTACACTGTCCCATTCAAGTATGCTATATCGCAGATGAAACCTTTGTTTCGTAAGGTTCAAAGGAAGAAACCACTTATATGAATATTCATAAACAGGAACAGGCAATAATGGTAAAACTGTCTTATGCTTAACGCTTGCATTCACTTACTATTGTCCATCATTTGCCTCTACGAGCCTTTTCTTTATCCTCTGTCCCTCTATGAATACTGGAGCATGAATTATGTGCATCGATGGTGTGTCAAACTGATGTGATGGTCTCAGAAGTGGGATGGTTAATGTTGTCTTTGTCTGCGGAATGCATGCACCGTGAATTTATATTAAATGCCTTCGTATTAGCATTATTGTTCATCGATGAAACTCTGGATTGAATTTTTTAAAAGCAATGTGATGAATGGAGCATGTGAATGGTGTGGTTTGGTGTATGCGTTGAACTAACATGGTATGCAACGCTGTGCGGTTTCGTTTGTCTATGAACTGACATGGTATACAGTGCTCTGCGGTTTTACTTTTGTGAATGAGGTCTCGATTCGCTAGAGAAGAGTCCACAATAGCCGCACAGTCACAAGTTATATGGAGTCCAACAAAGTGTTGAAGAAGGTGAATAGTATCAATGCGCAGTTTTTTTAAATCATTTAAATCATTTGAATGGTATAGTTACAACATGTTACCCTGCTGCGTTGTATAGTTAAAGCATTGAAGTGATATGTAATATATAAATATATTACATTTTAAAACATTGAAGTGATATGTAATACATAATATTTCAATGAAATGCTGGATGCTTTTATCAAACATTGGAGGGATTTGAAGAAAATATAGTGCATAAAGTTGTAGTGTAAGGAAGAGATTTGAAATCTTTTGAGAATGCCCTTTTGAGTACAATTTCACTGTATATCAGTAGAAGTATTTTTTTTCTATCAGCAGAAGTATTTTTTTACAGAATGCATTCAATCATCTCTATGGTAGGAATAGTTCTCACTGGCAAGGAGAACTATCCTGAATGGTCCTAGATGATAAAACACACCCTCATCTTCAATGAGTTGTGGAAAGGAGTGTGTGTCAGAAAAGGAGACAATGACCCTGTACAACCTACCTCAGACAAAGAGCTTGTCATTTGGGAAAACAAGAACAACAAAGCTTATGCATTAATCGCAAAATCTATAAATGAAGAGGTGAGTCGCCATATTTCATCATATTCAACTGCCTTTGAAGCTTTACAAAAGCTTAAAGAACTCTATGACTCACATTCTACACTTGAAGTTGTCCAACTCATGATTAAACTCTTCACTCTTGAACTGCAAAATAATGATCCTCTTGCTTTTGCATCTGAAGTAAAGTTTATAATGCATGATATCAAATCCACTAAGGTTGAGCTGGATATCCCTCTTATTGCTTTTCTCAAGGCACTTTATCCTACTTACTCCAATTATCTTGAGTCTTTGCAAGAAAATGGAAATCTCAAAGATATAACCTTTGACTCTCTTGTGAAAAAGTTTGCTGAAAGAAAGAAAGCTTTTGGGAAGAAGACAACCCCTGAGTCTTCTGAAGAGACTGTGTTCCTTGCTCATAAAGAAAAACATCTTGCTCAATATTCTACAAGAGGAAGAGGTGGACGAAGAGGAAGAGGAAGATATTTCAGAGGCAGGGGGAGCACACATTCTCAAGGAGAAAAGGCATATTTACACTGTATTTGCTGCAAAAGAAAAGGATCACATGATGCATCTACATGCAAGCTACCATGGGACAAAATTGAGCAGAAAAGAAACCAACAGAAAGGTAAAACTGATGATACAGACAAAGGTAAAGCACCTGAATCCACTCACTATATTGAGGCACAATGTAACATTGGAGTAAATGAAGATTTATTTAACACTTCACTTGCTTACTGGAAAATGATTGGTTGCTTGATTCAGGAGCAACCTGTCACATGACTCATAGAAAAGATTTTTTTGAAGATTTCACTGACAATGTTGATGGAGCAGTATACTTTGCAGATCAGCCAAAAATCAAGCCATCGGGGCTTGGCACAATCAGGCTTAAACTGCCTGGTCTTCCAGACTTTCTTCTAGATCATGTTCTATATCTCCCACAGCTCAAGAAAAACTTGGTGTCCTTGGTCCACATCCGCCAGCAAGGTAACTCCATTCATATGTTCGATGGCAAGCTTGAGGTAAGAAAAGCATCTGATCACTCACTTGTCATGAGGGGAATAGAAGAAGAAAGACTTCTCAAACTGCAAAGAACATCTGCTCATGCACATTTCTCATACAATTCTCATCATGAAAAAGGTACACTTCCATCAAGTTTATTATGGCATGCTAGATTTGGACATTTAAACTATGACAGTCTCCGCTTATTGAAGAAAAATGGTGTTGCTGGTTTGCCTACAATTCCTAGAAAAATTAAGCAATGTGATGCTTGCATTCTAGGAAAGCATAGCAAACAGTCCTTTCATGACTCACATT
>APFE031219887.1:196918-251323 GCA_000404065.3 Pinus taeda
ATGATGTAATCAGCTGACCTTGTTCCTTTAGGCAGTGAAGCAACACTTTTAGGGACTTAGGAGCCCTCAGTTTATGGACATTTATGATTGGGGTTGTAGTGCCGAAAAATGTCTATAACAGTTTCCCCCTAAAGCATGAGGTCGTTAATCTTTTGATGTCGGGTGAAATGCTTTACCATGAGGATCTGAAGTTTTTCAAGCTAGGAGGCGACCTGTAATAAGATACAATACAATACATTATCTTGAAAACAATTTTTTCATGATTTAGCTGAGGCGGACATTCCCATGCTCAACTTTATAAATTCATTTTTATGTACATAGGACAGAAAATTGTTTGTATGGCAGACTGATGATTCAGACTCATCATCTTTTGATTTGGATGATCATCTATTCGGCAATGATGTACATTTGATGTCTTTATATTCCTGAATATATCGCAGCCCGAATGGATGAAACTAGATCCGGGGTCTTCAAAAATCATTCAATCTTCACTAGGAGTACAAGTCGATCCATGTGAAAAATGTTTTGGAGTCGAACATGGAAAGACATCGCCTGATTACCAGCCAATGATGTAATCTGTTAATAGGTACGAGAGGAATCACCAATAATGACAATGGCCCTCAAGGTACTACAGTACAATTCGCGTGGTGTGAAAAAAGGACTTGGCATCGAACACCACGCAAAATCTCTCAGTCAAATTTCATTGATGTAAACCTGTCGTCGAAAGTGAGAAACTTGCCATTGAGGCATGCAAGCTTCAAAGTACTGAAAGGGGTGGTTCCTAAGTCAACTTCTTGGATAATGAGCTGATGTCGAAAAGAAGTGACCTGTCGTAGGAGGGCCTTAATGAATCCCACATCTATGACACAGAACGAAGCAAATGATTTTGGAGGTCAAAACGATCTGACAATACAGGGTTCAGGGTGGCGGTCATGAAAGAATGGAGCATGAATGTATTGCAGTGGGTGAGACACAGGCGAATTTTCTGAATGACTTCTCTTGAACATATCGGCGACACTGAAAATGGAAATGTAGCGTTAACCCCAACGATGGATGGTGTGATGGACCATTGGTGATATGACCAGTGAATGGAACAACCCATCCCGGCTTGGATGCGGAAGGAAAGGGTCATGTTCAAGAGCGACTTGCTACCAATAAAGCTTTTTCAGTTTTCTTCCCAAATTTTCCCCAGTCATTGCTGACCAGTACCTCTTTAGTTTTGTCAAGCTTGAGGAGGATAACATAGGCTTGTTCTATAATCCACCCTTCGGGCGAAACCTGTCGCTATATTTTAGCGAGCCTAGCGACAGTGAAACTCGTTCTCGTCCATTTGGATGAGTTTGTTGCTATTTGGTTTTAACGAGTTTAACGACAAAGATAACTTGGTCCTTTTCAATTTTAGAGAGTCTAAAAGGGACGGAAAGGAGACTCCGAAGATTCTTTTTCGTCATATAATCCCTTAAGTCTGAAAAACCGTAAAATAATACGCAAGGGATGAATTTTCGATAGTTTTAACTAGCCGAAAAAGACAAGCGCTCAATCGTTTTGTGTAATAATTCCTCAGGTCCAAAAAAGATTAAATTCTAGAGGAGGGATAGCACTTCCGATGACTTTAATGAGCCGGAGAGGCTAATCGCTCGGAAATCTTTTCATATTTTACGAGTTAGTTGAAAAGAGCTTAAGGAGACTCATTTTCGAGGAACGAGTGATGATTTCGGGTAGCAGCTGATTCCAGGTAAGGTTTGGAATTTTCCAATCACGACAGTGTCACAAGGATGGCTAGTAGAATCACTCTTCGCAAATGTTCCTCAAAAGGGTAAAAAATCAAATGGAGGTGAATGATCGACTGAAAACAGAGTGGAGGTGATGATGAGAACACAACTAAGGCTCAAAAGCTGGTGATAAGGCATTCACAATGGTTATTTACCTGTTCATTTTTTAATGAGCTTAAACTCTGGGGGAAACATTTGCTCATAGCTTATGTTTATTTTTTAACGCACTTGAACTATGCGTTAAAACTACTCGTGGCGGGTTTATTTTTAAACGAGCTTGAGACATGTGGTAACAGTCCTCGTCAGTCATATAATAAGGATGTCTCATTCAAGATGCCATTTTTTATGAGGCTTGCACCTTTTGTAAGCTTTGCCCTGGATCCTTTCTTTATGCAAGCTAGGAAACAACCACCCTTACGGGTTTAAAGGGTTAGAGGTCCTAAAAATTTAAAAAATAAATGGTCGCTCTTCGATTGCATGCGGAATGGTTTGCATGCCCCCAAGTATAGTGAAACATTCCCAAGTTACCATGAAAATTCTATCTGCATTGCAGACAAAATGCTTCCTTGGCGATGTCTATCGAAACAGACAAAGGTGAGTGGCGCAGACGCATTCCACTCACATAACTTTAATGAAGGTATCTTATTCCAGCCTAATTCCATTTTCCTGTGAGGATGGGTGTGTCAGATTAGTGATATATCCTCCGTGGAAACCTACTCTATACCCAAGGTTTTCCTACCGAAACAGACCAGGGTGCATGCCCCCTAAGTTTCGGTCATATCCTCCTAAATCACTCGCGTTCATCAGGTGGACGGACTGGAGATCGATGAGACATTCCTTGCGTGAAAAGACCATTTAGGGATGGAATTTGACTATTTGCGATGTATGAAATAGGGAATGACATTTGGTCTACGAGCTTGACCATTCTGCCTTGGTGTGGAAAACACATTACTCTAAAGAGTGAGGAGACGACGGCTCCCATGCAATAAATATAGTCACATCCAAGGAGTAGATTATAATCCAAGGGTCCTTGAACTACCATCACGTTCATGTGAATGGTTTTCCTTCTCAAAGTAATGGGCACATTTGGGAGGATCCCTAATGGTCACTTAGTTCCTTTGTCAAAGCCTGTCAGATTTCTCATTTCAGGCAAAAGCGATGGCGAACCAAGCGCTTTCCAAGCAGTTGAGGAAAGGATACTCACAGAAGCCCCTTCATCGATGATGGTACCAACCATGATCATTCTGTAAGCTTGTACAATGATTCAAAATGGTACGCTAGCTGGTAAACGGGGTCTGCCTAGTAGATTCCAGTCAAAGGAAACAACTAGGTTGCTTGGAGGTCGGACCGAATAGACAACCGGATATGACTCTGACGAACTTCTTTCCTGCGATAAAGGAACAGGTAGACTGCCCCCTAGTTCATTGGAGTCTATGTTTATGAAAAGAATGTGAACAGTGTCATTCTCTTTCTCTTTAGTGACGGTATTATTCAAAGATGAATACTCTGAAGGCAAGACCGAGTCAACTACCACCTCGACCTTTTGACTTTCATCCGATATGGATTCAAAGGGTTCATTTTCAATGATAGACACTTCGGCTGACCACAATGGTGGGCCAACTAGATTTTCAACCATTGTGGACTTGGCAAGAGTTTTTTATATCCAGGAGGGAGTCGTAGCAGTGAAGCAGGACGGTCATCCAAAACTCTTTTAGCTTCATCAAGGAAGGGACAACGGTGGACGGCGTGATTGCCTTCACACAATTTACAAGGAAATCTGCGATTCCTTTTCTATCCAACTACTTCACTTTCACTGGTTGATGGTGTGCTTTCAACCTAATCATCAGAGGTTGACGACACCGGATTGTGCAAACGAGGAGACCAGTCCCTTAAGATTCGAGGGATGCAGGGACAATCTCAGTGATAGTGGTCTCCATTGAAAATGACACAAGGAGATTTAGGTTTAGATGGCACGGTGTGAGGATTTTTGCTAGATGATGCTTGGTTGCCCCCTTTCGATTTTGGTTCGTTTTTCTTCTTTTCCTTTTTCTCTTTCTTCTTCTTCTTCTTCTCGGTTACTTGATTTTTAGCTTTACCAGCTTTATCAAGTGAAGAGGAAGGAGGAGAGGGAGAATTAGATGAAGTAAAAGGTTGGTGGGCAACTCTAGTATCATCTAGTTGCTAACTTGACTGTTCAGGAATTACGGTATTCTGAACGACAGAGATAGAGAAGAGCCAAACAGTCAAACCAATCGTCAACCCTGGAAGTGACAATGTGGCCATATGGGGTGCACCAACATCTCTCCAAGAGGAGAAGGGACTAATATTTCCTCCAAGGGGAAATCCTTGGTTGGTAGGCTCGATTTTTTGCAACCTAAAGACTAACGAGGGAATTTGTGATGTTATTCTGATTAAAATAAATTTTAGACGCTTTGACACAACTTATTTTTTCAATTTTAAAGAGTCGAGAAAAAACAAAAGACAGCTATAGTCACCTTCGATTTTTAGTGAGCCTGAAATGGCAAGTGCTCAGCTGGACCTTTTCTTTTAAGGAGTCTGAAAAGGAGCAAAATGGACTACTCTGGAAATCTAGGCAGAGGGGATTACCAAACCAATCGCAAAAATGCATAATACTTTTTACGGTACGATAGTCAATCTTCCCGAATGCTGTGTTCAGTGCATTGCAATCGATAGGGTGGTAAACACGGCTTCCTAAGGATAAAGGATGCAGCCTATTGTGGTCTCCCAATATATACTCGATGGTACGTGGCAGCAAAAGTCTGTACTGGCACTTGTCATCTCAGAGTGGAGGAATCACCCCACCAACAATGAAAACAACAATTACCAGGTTTTACGATGCCAGAATACATCTCTAGCCTAGACCTCTAGATGTTGTGTGTTAGGTTCCAAAACATTGTTAGATTCATTAAATTTATTTTAAGTTGATCTTGCTTAAAAATTTTCCTTTCAGGTTCACCGCGTGATGTGTATACAATTCCTAAAATGCAATCTAAGATGATAAACAAACGTTTAATCTTCTTTTGGCAATGAAAATCCTAGCTACTAAGGAAAGAGAGTTAAGAATCTTTCAACAAAGAGCACAGAGCACACGCTAAATGCACCGTCCTAAATCAAACCAAGCAGTCTAAATGCAAATGCACATGCATGTATTTGTTTTCAGCCTTTTAATGTTATGAATGACGATAAGAAAGCTAGTCAAATCTGAATTATTTTCAAAGCGACAATACTCAACAAATTTCTTTTCAAAATGAAGTGAAGGTAAGAGAGACACTTTGCAATTTCGAAATGAAAATTGCTTTTCAACACTTTAAAAACTACTAATTCAAATCATATATAATAGTGACTGTATAATCGACTATCAAGAACAATGGGATTGTCTTCTATGACTGAAAACGAAAGCTATGACACTTTCAGATCAAGAAACGACAGTTCGACTATGGTACTTATTTGCAAAAGAGAACTGAAAATGGCGCACAATACATAAAAACACTTACAGTTCTTTGCACAATAGAGGTAGAATAATGTAGGAGAAGGGGGTTTTCACAGAGATATATTGACCACAGACATCAAAACTCCTGAATAGGACTAAAAATAGTGAGGAAAACCAAAGTTTGAAGGTAAAGTTAACCTTCCCTGACCATCGCACCTGTCACACAGTGAATTCAGTATGTAGCGCACCTACTGCACTCGGGAAGTGCGATGCATATAGACTGACTTGAAGGCAAGGTGCGATGGTACTAGTGCGAGACTTTAAATGAGTTTTTACTCACAATTTGCAATTCAGTTCAGGGATTTAGGCCAAGTAAGTGATGTTCAGTATATGTAAATCATAGGGGTTGATCTAAGGAGGTTACTAGAGCCACCACTCAGGGCAATTAGAATCTTTGCAGATCTATTGCTTGATTCATAAACAAAACCTAGAGATAGACTGAAGCATCATTGATCTACTTTGCATTTGTATAACAAATGTAGTGCGGAGGCTAGCTAGCTTGGCTTCAGGCTCCGTTTGTAAGTTTATAAAAGAAACAAAGATAGGATAACAAACAATCTAGTTGCTCCCCGGTGGAGTCACCATTTTGTTACCGGGAATAGTGTCCACACGGAGCTACTATTCCCACTAAGACTGGTAGCTATCTTAGGAATAAACAAGTAAAGTTTACTTTCACTTTCCTTTATGAAAATAGATAAGAGTGGAACAAAGGACACCAACCTTAGTCTTGTGCTTGGTTTCCTTGTATGATTCCTCTCCTTCTTGATAGACCTTCGCCGCTTCTTCTTCATCTGCCTAGCTTCAAAGAGCACCTATGGAATCAAAGCAACATACTACTATCAAAGAACAGAGATCTATATTCATAAATAACACAGGACTAGATATGTATTAACCATACAAATGCATATATAATGAAACATACAAGAATATGGAGGAAATCTTGAATAGCTTTATAAAGATGAAGAATAGCAAGAGGATTACAACCATATGTTCTGACCCAGCATCATCCTCCAGCAAGAAAGCCCTTCTTCACCTCAAGTAAAGCTTAGATCACCGAACACTATGAAGTTTCTCCAGAAAAACAACAACACTTCTCTGCAAGATACACAATTCAAGCCTCTGGATCTCTGTGTTGAGGGATCCATATATAGATGATTGTAGGTGGGTGAGTCATCTTCTAGGGTCTTGATTAGTGTCCTCTCTCTGATAGTTCTTGATTCCACTTGGAGAATGATGATCTCTTACTCATCCCTGGTCGAAAACAGAGAGGCAAGTGTCAGAGGGGAAGCTTCTGGAAGATTCCATGATCTTCTACCTCGCAAATTGTCCCTTCCATTTGTCCATTCCCTATCATCACACCCTACAAAGGGGCCATTCAGTATGCATTGCACCTTTACACTGGGAAGGTGATATGCATTGCACCCTCTCCACTGGGTATTCAGTATGGTCCAGTTTTGACCATTTCTGAGCAGTTTTTAGTGGAGAACTTCTGGGAGATGATGTAATCAGTTGACCTTATTCCTTTAGGCAGTGAAACAACACTTTTAGGGACTTAGGAGCCCTCAGTTTATGGACATTTATGATTGGGGTTGCAGTGCCCAAAAATGTCTATAACAGTCTAAGCTCAACCTATAAGTGAATAACTAATTTCTCTACTCAATGAGAAGCTCTGACCCAGAATTAGTCAATTTTGACTTGTTTGAGCCCATATTTCCTTGTGCAATTACTAACAAATTAAGCGCCTATTATTTAGGAATTTTCTTCCAATTGATTGCACAATTTCCAAGGTTTCTCATTTGGTTGCATGCAACACCTGTACACTCAATACTAGTCTACAATTGATGCTACATTGCCTTGGAATTTACACCACAGTTGGGGAAGTCAAATTATTTGCATGCACTAGCTATTTTGAGCTAATTTATTAGTTAACTAGATGACCATTGAGTTAGATTGTTGTCCCATTGCAAAACAAACCTTCCACTAGTTCCTTCAATAGTTAGAACTAGTTTAATTGAAAACAACTTGAAATAATTGATCTTGATTGCTACAAATTATCAATCACACATTCCTAAATGATTTCCAAGACCTATAAATTAAATCTACTGAGCTAACTGAGTGACAAGATCCATGTCATACAATTGAACTACCTCCAAGTTGTTTGATGAAGTGAAAATTCGAATTTTCTCAATTTGACAAAAAAAAAATCAGATTGAGGCTTTCTTGCTACATTTTTCGCCACTCCCTCTTAGCAAGAAAAGTATTATCAACCACCCCTGTCTTGCTCCTATGGAACTCGAGCTTCCTTCTTGACAAAGCCTTTGTCAAAATGTGAGCATTTTGTTCCTTTGTCAGAATGTATTGTAGCAACATTATCCACCTCTGTAGACAGTCTCATAAATGATGATATTAGATATCTATATTCTTGGATCGATCATCAAATATAGGATTCTCAGAGAGATTAATGCAAATTTTGTTATCACAGTAGATCACAATTGGATCCATCATCTAATCAAGCAGTCCCACAAGTATCTTTCTCATCGAGTTCACCTCACATGTTGTTTGACTTGAAACCATGTATTTTGCTTCTACCAAACTGAGCACCATAGATCTTTGTCTCACACTATACCAGGTGATCCAAGTGGATATTGGTGGCCACCCACCTATTCCACTTAGACCACCACCATTGTTTCTTTTAGTTTTTTAGTTTCCTTATTTGTAGCACAATTTACTATTTTGGTAGTTTTCGGGTCCTAAACTTCTAGAGCTATTTTGAGGCCCTAAACGACGTTTTTTGGGAGAATTACAACCAACATGGGTCATACACTGATGTTGGTCATTCCAAAGTTGTACTCCTCGGATAGGTCTTTCTAGCAACATATTATGCACATGAAATGAACATTGTATTCCATAGTTACAACCCCGGGAAGTTGCTATACCAATTTACCCAAATGGGGCCCATAGTTTGGCACTTCATCTCTTAGGGTTAGGTTTTTCATGCTTAGGGTTTTCCATTGTTTCTCAATAATAAATAGGCCTTTGAGCCTCATTGTAACACAGTTCAGAGACATGTAGCCACCACGTCTCTTCTCAGAGATAAGCTTCCATCGCCTGAGCTAGTCTTGTTTCCATTATGTTTGTAAGCATATTTCAGTATTTGAGATTAATGAAATGAAGTGTTATTTCTACTGCGTCTTTGTATTTATGGTTATATCTATAGTTTGTTGCATTCATGTTTAAATATAGATCAGTGGTATCAAAGCAGTATGCTCTTTCTCTATTTTCTTTACATGTCCCCAACAAGGTCGGGATATAAGAAGTGGCTCGATCTAGTTGAACCTTTGCAAGATCAGCCTCGCAAACCTCGATGACAACCCATTGGGGAAGAAAAGAAAGATGATGGGGTAGGAGATCCTATCAAAATATTGCTTGAGGAGGCCCTCGAGAAACAAAGGAACACGATGATGGATAACGTTTCCCAGATCCTTCAACGATTGCCCACTGGTGGCACATCCACATCCAGCAGCCACTTTGGAGGCTCCACTCCTTTTAAGGTACAAGTAAACTTTGACATTCCCATATTTGAGGGCCAAATAGATGAAGACATCACAGATAAATGATTAAATATGCTAGAAAGATATTTTTCTGTTCATGATTTTTCTAGCCAAGAAAAGATTAATTTTTCTCTTCTCAAAGCCGCCCCCCACGTCAAGGACTAGTGGGACACCTACTATGAGCAAAAGGATGAAAGTACGACCTCAATTTTTTCAGCCACATCCACTTGGAATTCTTTCCATGATTCCATCAAGGAGCAATACTACCCTGTTGGGATCTATGAGGACAAATACATAAAATGGACAACACTGTGGCAGGGAAGGGACCAAGATGTGTTGGAGTTTACCAATGTATTTCATATCCTTCGCACGAAGTTGGGTATCAAGGATTCTAAGAAACATTTGATAGTAAAGTATTGTGGCTGTCTACACAATTACATCTAGGATGAGATGGAGGTCCTAGACATCTCCTCTCTTGGCACAGCATACTGATACACCGTCAAGATCGAGAAGAAGTTTAAATAGAAGAAGTGAGACTTTGGATCTGTGAATTTGAAGCAAGGGAAAGGTTCCCAAAAAATGTAGAACAAAGGACAAAGCCAAGGCGGGGTGACCTAGGATAACCCACCAAAAAGACAAGCAAAGAGCAACACTGCAAAGCCAAAGAAGGATACGGGAAAGTGGTGTGAGTTCCATAAGAGCTCCAATGACAACACAAGTGAGTGTTGGGCCAAGAAGTCACTGGTGGCCAAGATGAAGGCTTCAGAATCAGATGCATGTTCTGACTCTAAGTCAAAACCCAACAAGGGAAATGACAAAGGGAAGCATATTATTGATGCAGAGCCCAATGCCACCATTTCCACCATGAATACCTAGAAGGAGGAACCTGAAGATCCATAGGAGGAGAAGCGCCTCTTCCACTCCCGTATATGGGTAAAGGGTTCCCCACTACAGACAATAGGAGTGAAAAGAACCTCATTTTGACAGAGGTAGTGAAGAAATTAGGCATACCAACCATAGCACGCTCACAACCGTACACCATCGAGTGGCTTCACCAAGGATGGGATCTTCACGTGAGCCAACAGTGTCGCCTTCCATACATCACAAAGCCGTTCACAGATGAGGTATTATGTGATCTATCTGCCCTTGATGTTTGTGATGTATTATTAGGCCAACCATACTTGTGGAAGCAACATGTTGTGTATGAGTCAATGACTCATGTTGTTGTTGTTACCTTTTGAAATAAGTTGTATAAGATACCAGAGGTAGCACTGCCTACCACCATCTCTTTGGTCACTACAAAACGATGCAGTAAGCTCATTTCCAAAACTGCGAAATTTGTTTTCCTAATAATACACCCTTAAGGACAGAAGAATATGGTGGCCATGACCTCCAAATAGGGCATGTCTGCACAACAACAATAGATGGACAATGTCATGGAGGAGTACGAGGACCTCTTCACCTCCCTTGTAGGGGTGCCTTTGCACTGTCAAGACAAGAACTCCATCGAATTGACGCTAGGTGTGTTGTTTCCCAATGGACCAATCTATCAGTGTTCCATTCTATTGAATGATGAAATCAAGACGCAGATTCAGGAGTTGTTGTAGAAAGGTCACATTTGACCGAATTCATCACCCTATGGGAGCCCAATCGTGTTGGTACAGAAGAAGGATGGGACTTGGAGACTCTGTATTGACTATCAGGCATTGAACAAGATCACTGTCTGGAATAGGTAACCGATCCCATAGATTGATGAGATTGTGGACCAACTTAAGGGGGGAAAATATTTTGGCAAGATCGACTTGAAGTTTGAATATCACTAGCTACCAATCGAACCATCCAATGTGTGGAAGATTGCCTCCAAAGCCAAGGAGGGCCTTTTTGAATGGTTGGTTATGCCTTTAGGTTTGATGACTTCTCCTTAAACCTTCATGAGACTATTGGATGACATCTTATGACCATTCACCAACGCGTTTATAGTGGTATACTTTGATGACATCTCGATCTTCAACGAGAGTTGGGAAGAGCACCTCCACCACATTCGACAGGTTCTCCAAACACTATGGCAACAAAAGTTGTGTATCAATTTGGAGAAATGCACTTTTCGCATGAACTCGGTTCAGTATCTGGGATACATAATTGATGAACAGGCAGTGCATGTGGATCCAACCAATATCCAAGTCATTTAGGATTGGCCAGCCCCAACCACTCTGACAGAGCTTCACAACTTTTTGGATCTTGCCAATTTCGACCATGTGTTCATGTTGGGATTCTTTTATATCACTTGGCCCTTGATTCAAGTCACCAAGGGAGGAGTGAAAGAAAAATTCTTTTGGTCTAAATCTCAACAAAAGGCATTCACAGAGTTGAAACATCACCTTTGCTATGCACCATTTCTCACTTTACTAGACTTGCGACAACCATTTGGGATTGAGACAGATGCCTCTAACTATGCTATTGGGTCAGTCCTTACTCAACAGGGGCATCTAGTGGCATATCACAGTGAGACACTTTTAGACATAGTCTGAAAGTATCCCACTTACGAAAAAGAGATGTATTCCATTGTGCAGGCTTGCCGATAATGGAAGCATTACATTTTGGGGAAGGAAACAGTCATCCACACATATCACCAACCCCTACAGTTCATATAGATACAAGGGAAGTTGTAGAATGATCACCATCAGAAGTGGTCCACATACCTTGCAAGATTTCCATTTTAATATCAAGTATAAGAAAGGTAGCACCAATAATTTTGCAGACTGCCTCAGCCGACCACCGAACATGGCGTTAACCACCATGCTCAACTCTTGCGTGTACGAGATTTCTGATTGGCCAATTCTCTACAAAAGAGACATAGAATTTGGCCACAAATACCAGATGCTCTTGGAGGATAAACAAGTTCTCGATTTTCACCTCTAGGATGCCCTGTTATGCCACCTAGGACACCTTTGTGTTCCTTCAAGTGAGCATGCCAAGATGATTTGTGAAGTGCACTAAATTTAGGTCGTTGGGAATTTTAGGGTTGAGAAAGTGGTGGTAGTACTACAAAATTATTTCTATTAGCCGAATCTTCAACAGGATGTCAGGAAGTACATAAGATACTACACTTCCTATGCCATTTCCAAACCAACCATCAAGAAGTAAGGCCTATATACATCGTTGCCTACCCATAGTCAACCTTGGGAATCCATCTCCATGGATTACATGTCAAGCCTTCCTTCTACTAAGCATGGCAATGACTATGTTTTCACGGTCATCAATAGATTCTCAAAGATGGACATTATGGTAGCCTGCAAGAAGAATATCATAGCAGAAGCCACTGCTAAACTCTTATTGGAATGAGTGTGGGTACAGTTTTGGATCCCACGATCTATCATCTCATATGGGGAAAACAAGTTCCTTAGTACATTTTGGTCTAGTCTCTGGTCGTTGCTGGACACCAAGCTCACTAACTCCACAACTTTCCATCCCTAAACTAAAGATAGAGGTCGTTAATAGGATGATAATACACATTTTGCGCATGTACAACTAAAGGCATCTAGCACATGGGATGAGAGCCTCCCCTATGTCAACCACAGCTATAATCAAGCTCTCCACAACTCGAATTGACACAACCCATTTTAGGTGAGCTTGGGATTCTAGACACTATGTCCCATTGATGTGGCCATACCATTTGCAAGTACTCATGCAGATTCAACTCATCTCTAGTCAGAAGCCGATAAGGTAAACAACTTCATTGAGCACATCAAACATATCTTCCAATAGGTCAATGACGTTTTGGAGAAATATAATGCCAAGGACAAGCAGCGACATGATCAACATCAGGTACCACACAAGTTTCAAGTGGGCAACAAAGTCTAGTTGCATTTGCAGAAGGAACACCTTACCGGAGCCTATCAAAAACTCAGACCACTCCAATATTTTCCTTACACCATTACCAATGTTGTCAAAGACAATTATTTTGAGCTCAAAATTCCCCCATTACTTGGCCTACACCCAGTGTTCAATGTGGACTGCGTTTGACCATACTTCCCACCATTGTTGGACACATCGGACATTGTAGAACAACTCACACCTACAGATTTAAATCAAGATTGCATGGAACAAGCCACAACTAATTGGATCATGGACATGCAGATCAAGAACACTTGGTAGCAAAGCATCCAACTATATCGAGCTGTCAAATCAAGCCAACTCCTTCACCAAGGAAAGTGGCTCACCAAGGACCAAGTTCAGCAGAAGTTTCCTCATCTCACGAAGGCACTCAACACAATGGGGACCATTGCCTCCTAATGGGGGAGGAATGATCTAGGTGGATATTGGTGGCCACGTACCTATTCCACTTGGACCCCTACCATTATTTCTTTCATTTTTTTAGTTTCCTTATTTGTACACAATTTACTATTTTTGGCAGTTTTTTGGGTCATGAACTTCCTGAGCCATTTTGAGGAAAATAAGGACCAATAAAGGTTATACACCAATGTTTGTAATTCAAAAGTTGTAATCCTAAGATAGATCTTTCTAACAATATATTTGCATGTCAAATGGAGATTGTACGCGAAAGTTACGACCCTGGGAAGTTGATATACCAATTTACCCAAACGAGGTCCACAGTTTGGTGCTTCATCTCCTAGGGTTATGTTTTTCGATTTTTAGGGATTTTCATTATTTCTAAATAATAAGTAGGCCTTCAAGCCTCATTATAACACATTTCAGAGGCATGTAGCTGCCAAATCGCTTCTCAGAGATACGCGACCATTGCCCAAGCTAGTCTTATTTCCATTATGTTTGTAAGCATATTTCAATATTTGAGCTTAATGAAATGAAGTGTTATTTCACTACATCTTTGTATTTATGGTTATATTTGTAATTTTTTGCATTCTTGTTCAAATCCGGATCACTAGGAAATCGTTGCGGACCCAAAAATAAAAGTTTCACCTGATGTACTATTTCAAAAAGATGGAATCCCTGCCTAATCTACATCTGTGAAGCCACACAACTTCACTCCCTCTGTTCATTCACACCATAATCCATACTGGGTAGTACCTATGAGGTATCGTAAAATATGTTTTGTTTCCTTCCAAAACAATTTGGTCGGCCTAACCACAAGTTGGCTCAGTTAGTTTACTGCATAGCACATATCTTGTCATGTGTTCACAAGATACATTAGTGAACCCACTAACTACCAGTAAATGGTAGCATCCACCTCTTCATGTGAAGAGACATCCTCCTTCCTCAGTCACTAGAGTTGTCTCCATGGGCTTACAATATCCATGCGAAATCTATGTAGTATCTCGTTGGCATACTTTCCTTGAGTCACAAATAATTCCCCATCACCTTGCCATACTTCCAAACCAAGGAAGGAGTGCATGAGACCCATGTCCTTCATTTCAAATTCCCTTGCAAGGTCCTCTTTGCAAGATTTCATAAGTTTCTCATCACTAGTTAATATTCAATCATCAACATAAAAAACAATAATAAGCATGTTTCCTTCTACCAAGATATGATAGAGGTTCTCATCTGCTTCAGTGTTGCTGAAGCCCAACGCAGTGAGATAGTTGTCAATCCTGGCGTACCGAGCACAGGGTACTTGTTTTAGATCATACAATGCTCGCTTGAGCCTACACACATTAGACTCTCAATCAAATGTCTCAAAACCTACTGGTTGCTTGATGTACACCTCCTATAGAATAACCACATTGAGAAATGTTGTTTTTATATCCATCTAGAGGATCTTCCACCCCATCTATGTATCCATTGTAAGAATTGATGTAATGGATGAACACCTTGCTATAGGAGCAAAGGTTTCCTCATAGTAAATTCCATCAACTTGAGAGAATACTTTGGCCAAAATATTTCCTTATACATTTCTATGCTTCCATTTGTTGCATATTTAACCCTGAAGATCCATCTCAAACCCACAACTGATTTATCTACTGGCCTTGGGACCACTTCCCACACATTATTGTTCATGATGGATTCATATTCTTCCACCATCACATCAACCCAAACATGTTTCTCTCCTACTTCCTCGAAATACGATGGATCAGTCTCTACAAGATCAATCATTAGAGCCATGTAGCCAACGTACATCTCATGTGACCTCCTTTTCCTACACAAATCTGAAGGAACTCCCACATTCTCCCTCATACCCCGCACAATTGTATCATATTCCTTGGTTCTTTTCTTACCTTCTCTATATGGTTCCGCTTGACTGGATGTCTCCACTCCCTACTCCTCAATCTGTGGCTGCTCGATAATTTCCTAAGGGTCCTCCATTGGAGATAAAAGCTCCTCTTCTAGTAGGATCTGAAGCTCCCTCTCAAGAGAGCATCACATCACTTTCTCCATATCAAACTTTCCATCCCTTCACACATCTGTCATTCAGATGCATGGTAAGTACACATGGTAGTTGTGTGGAGTTTCTTTTTAACCCACAAATACTCTCAACTCTATTGTTAGCTCAAGCTTCTTCCTTGATTCTTTGGAGACATGGTAGCAAACAAATGCTCCAAAAATCATGAAATAAGACACATTTGGCTTTCTCCTAGAGAAAGTTTCCTTCGATGTAATCATACCAAGAACCTATGAGGATTCTCGTTTTGCAGGTAGACTATTGTGTTACATGCCTTTTCCCACAAGTATAGTGGCATGCCTTGGTCATGTAGCATGGCTCTCAGAGCTTCAATAATGATTCAATTCTTTCTCTTATCTACCCCATTATACTAAGGGTTGTGGGGTGTTGTCAGCTCTCTTTGAATGCCTTTGTTTGCACATAAATCCTTGAAGTCATTCGAAACAAAATCACCTCCATTATTGCTCCTCAAAGCCTTCGCCTTCTTGTCTATCTCTTTCTCAACTAGTTTTTGGAATTCTACAAACTTGGAGAATGTATCATCCTTAGTCCGCGTGAAGAAGATCCAACACTTCCTTGAGAAATCATCAATAAAAATAACAAAATATTTATGTCTAGTAGTGGATGTTGTCGAGAAAAGTCCACAAACATAAGAGTGGAATCTTTCCAAGATTGCATGTTAATTGTTGTCTCAATCATGGAATGTGGATTTTTCATACTTACCTAAGGTACAACATTTGTAGATATCCTAGTACTCAAGTGATCCTTTGGGGATAACGATGATTATTTACTACATAATCATCAAGGCACCATGATGCAAATGGCCAAGTCTTTTATGTCAAATTTCGCCGACATCACGGCTTTGAAATTTCTCTACCTTAATGCTCAATGCATCACAATATTTCACATCTAACTTGTACATGTTCTTCACTTGAACGTCAATCTACTTCACCTGTCTAGTGGCTATGTGTCTTAGGCATGATTTCCCTCTATTGAAGATCATGTCATAACCACGATCTTCCAAAACTGCACCAAAGATGAGATCCTTCCTCAAGCTTGGCACAAATATGACATATTTAAGATGAAGAGGGGATCTTGAATCCCTATGAAAGGTTACTTTACCAATCTTTCTTGCACTATACCTTTCATCGTCCCCTTGCTCAATATGCATCTAAACATATTTCTCCTCTAGGTCACTGAAAAAATTTGTACACCCTGTCATGTGGAGCTAGGCTCATTGGGGCTTATGTAGGAACACAAAAAAATATAGATATAAACATAAACACAAATATGCAACAACAATAAACTTTCTTCAATATGAAAAAACTCAAAGATTCTTACAAGAAGAATGGAAATAAACTAGCTTGGTTGATCTTAGCTAATGTCTGAGAAGAAATGCAGTGGCTACATGCATCTGAACTGTCTTACAATGAGGCTCAAGGGCCTTTTTATTATTGAACAACAAAGGGAAACCCTAAACAACCAAAACCCTAACCCCAAGAGATGGAGCACTAAGCATTTGTGGGCCCCGTTGGGGTTAGTTGGGCAAATTGTGGGCCCCATTGGAATTAGTTGGGTAGCCAACTTCCTGGGGTTGTAACATGGTCATATGATCTTTGTTTGGCACGTACAATACCTCATGAGAAATTTTTCTCTGAGTACTACAAGATTTGTAACAAAGCCTTACTTATGGCTATGGATGTGCTGCAAACCTCAAAACAATTTCTTTTAAGGGGTCAAAATAGCTCCAGAAGTTCAAGACCCAAAAAGCTGCAAAAAATAGTAAATGTTAATATAATCAAGGAAAATGATGAAACCGATTAGAGGTCTAGTTGGAATCGGCGGGTTTGCACCAATATCCACCTAGATTAGCCCTACCCCTTTAGGAAGCAATGGTCCCCATTATGCGCAGAGCCTCCTTGAGGTGAGGAAATTTTTGTTAAACCTGGTCCCTGGTGAACCACTTACCCTAGTGAAGGAGTTGGCTTGTTTTGATGACCCAATATAGCTTGATTCTCTACTGGCGAGTATTCTTGATCTATGTGTCCATGATACTGTTAGTTGTGGCATGTTCGATGTAGCTTGGGTTGATATTTGTTGGTGTCAGCTGCTCAACAACGTTGGATGTATCCAACAATGGGGAAAAGTGTGGTCGTAACTTGTCCACGTTAAATATTGGGTGCAGGCCAAGGAATGGTGGAATACTAAGATTGAAGACAGTATCCCATATAGGCTTGGTGATTGTGTATGATCCATATTGGAGATAGTGAATCTTGCAGTGGGGCCCAATGGGGCACTCCTTCTACAAATGGAAACAAACTTTGTCATCCACTTGGAGCTTTTCTAACACTCGATGTTAATCATGACGCTACTTATACGTAGCATTGGCTCTCTCCAATATGTCATGGACCTAGAGGAAGATGTGATGAATGCTCTGAATGAAGTTGTTGGCCCTTTCAGCTTCGGAATAGACATGCGATGAATCTACATGGGTAGTTACAAATGGTATGGCCACATCAATGGGACATAGTGGCTCGAATCCCAACCCACCTAAAAGGGGCTATGGCCAGTTAAGCTATGGAGAGCTCCATTTTAGTTGTGCTAGACATAGGGGAGGATTTCATCCCATGTGCATGGATCCTTCAAGTTGTAAATGTGCAAAATGTGCTTGATCATCCTATTAATGACCTTTGTTTGGCCATTAGTTTGGGGGTTGAAGGCCATGGGCTTAGTGAGCTTGGTATTGAGCATCAACTAGAGGCTTAACCAAAAGGTACTCAGGAACCTACTATCTCAATTTGAGATAATTACTATGGGATCCCAAAGTGTACCCACAATCATTCAAATAAGAGTTTAGCAGTGGCTTCTATTGTGATGCTCTTATTCTAGGCTTCCAAAATGGACATCTTAGAGGAATATGTCAACGGCCACAAACACATAGTTGTTGTCATGCTTAGTAGAAGTAAGGCTTGAAATGTAATCCATGAAGATGGATTCCCAAGGCCATCTAGGAGTAGACAAAGGAGTATATAGGCCTTTCCTCTGTATTATCAGTTTGGGAATGGCACAAGTAGTGCAAGATCTGATATACTTCTCAACATCCTATCGAAGGTTCGACCAATAAAAATACTTTTGCAGCACTGCCATTGTTTTCTATACTCCAAAATGTCTAACGACCCAACTTTAGTGTGCCTCCTAAATCATCTTGGCATGATCTCTTGCAGGAACACAAAGGTGTGCCAGGTGGCATAATAGTGCACCCTGGAGGTGAAAATATGGAACTTGTTTTCCTTCCAGGAGCATTTGGTGTCAAATTTTGGATTGTTCTTGTAAAGATGCAGGCACACCGAAATCTTTTGTCCATAAAAAGCGAGCAAAGTTGTCAGCACCATAACTAGTGGTCGATTGAGATAGTATGCAACATTATTTTTGCTTCCCTTTTTGTACTTGATGTTCAAAAGGAATTATTGCAGATATGTGGACCATTTCTGATGGTGATCATTTGGCAACTTCCCTTATGTCTGTATGAAATGCAAGTGTTGGTGGTCTATGTGGATGAATGTTTCCTTCCCCAAAATATGATGCTTCCATTTTGAGCAGTATGTACAATGGAATACATTTCTTTGTCATAAGTGGGATAATTTCAGACTTTATTTGAAAGTGTCTCACCGTGATATGCCATTGGATTCCCTTGTTGGATAAGAACTACACCAATAGCATATTCAAAGGCATTGGTCTCAATTTCAAATGGTTGCTATAGATATGGTAATGTGAGCACTGGTGCATAGAAGAGGCAATTATTTAACTCAACAAATGCCTTATGTTAGGATTCAAACCAAAAGAAATTTCCTTTTTCTCCACCCTTGGTGACTTGACTCAACGGCCAAGTGATCTGAGAGAATCCGAACACAAACATGCAATAGAAATTTGTAAGACCCTGAAAGTTGTAGAGCTTTTTTAGAGTGGTTGGGGCTGGCCAATCCTGAATAAATTATATCTTGGTTTGGTCCACATGCACACCCTTTGCATCAATGACATACCCAAAATATTGAACTTGGGTCATACTCAAAGTTCATTTCTCCAAATTGGAACACAATTTGTGTCATCGCAGGGTTTGGAGGACTTGTGGGATATGGTTTATGTGCTCTTCCCAACTCCGGCTGGAGATCAGGATGTCGTCTAGGTACACTACCATGAATGAGTTGGTGTAGGGCCACAAGATGTCCCTGTACACCTCCACGACCTTTTCCATTTTTTCTTCCATGTGGAGGAGCCCTGTCTCGAGGTCACGGAGGTCATCACAATATTCTTCTTGCCCTGAGGGCGAATCATATGGAAGAAAAATTTCTTGGTATGGGAAATGATCTTACTACATTACTTCGTAGAGATCAAAGAGATTGTGGTAGGCCATGCTACCTTTGGTATCTTGTATAACTTATTTCCTAAAGTAATAATAGTAGTGTAAGGCCTAGACACATACATAACATGACGCTTCCACAAGTATGGTTGGCTTAAGAATACATTGTAAACTTCAAGAGGAGCAACATCACAAAGTACCTCATCTGTGAAGGGCCTGATGTTGTAGTGAAGGAAAAATTTTTAGTTGATATAAAGATCTCGCCCTTGGTGAAGCCACCTAGTGGTGTATGACTACAAGTGTGGTGTGGTTGGTATACCCAACTGCTTCATGACCTCTACTGAAATGAGGTTCTTTTGGCTTCCATTTTCGACAAATAATTGCAGTGGAGAACCCTTCACCCACATCTGTGAGTGGAAGAGTTTCTCCCCCTCCTCTGGATCTTTGGGCTCAATCTTATGGACCTTGGTGGTGGCAACAATGGCATTGGGCTCCACATTAATAATCTGTTTTACTTTTTCAATCCCCTTATTGGGTTCTAACTCAGAGTTGAAACATGCATCTGATTTGGAAGCCTTCATCTCAACCACTAGTGACTCTGTGGCTCGACACTCACTTGTGTTGTGAGTGGGTCTCTTATGGAACTCACAACATTTTTCTATGTCCTTTTTCTTTGTGGTCTTTTTCTTTGCTTATGGATTCAATGGTTTATCCTCGGTTGCACCACCTTAGCTTTGTCCTTTTTGCTACAGTTTGGGGGTGCCTTTCACTTGCTTCAGATTCGTAGATCCAAAGTCTCAAGTCTTCTGTTTAAATTTATTCTCGATATAATAGGATATTGATAGGAAGAGCCAAGCGAGGAGATGTATAGTAACTCCATCTCATCCTAGATGTATTTGTGTAGACAGTTTTCGTAATTGAGTACCAAATTCCACTCAAAATCCTGATACCCAACTTCGTGCAAAGGGTATGAATTTATTTTGTGAACTACGATACGTCTTTCTCTCTTCACTGCTATAGTTTGGTCCACTTTATGTATTTATCTTCATAGCCCCTGATAGGGTAATATTTTTCCTTGATGGATTCTCGGAAAGAATTCCAAGTGGGTGCAGTTGAAAATAGTGAGAGTTCCCTATCTTCCTTGTGCTCACAGTAGGGTTCCCACTAGTTCTTGACATGTGGAGTAGATTTGAGTAGTAAAAAATTAATATTTTCTTTATTATAAAATTCATGAACTTAAAATATCCTTCCAATAGATTTAACCATCTATCTATGATGTTTTCATGTATATGGCCTTCAAATATCATAATGTCAAATTTGACTTATACCTTAAATGGATTGGCACCTCTAGAGTGGTTTTTGGATGAAGATGCATTGCTTGTGGGTAGCCTCGAAAGGATTTGGGAAAAGTTATCCATCATCGTGTTCCTCTATTACTCGAGGGATTCCTGGAGCAATATTTGGAAATGATCTCCTGCTTCTTTTCTTCCACCATGGGAGTTCGTTGGGTTTGCGAAAATGGTCTTGCAAATGTTCAACTAGTTCAAGCCGTAACTGATTACATCCTAATCTCATTCGTGTAAATATGATGAGATATTGTGGAATAATGTCATTCTTCTACATCTTGATATTTGAAAGTTTGTCTTTAAGGCCAGTTTCCTATGGTCATTGCTATTCTAAAATATATTTTTTAGTTCCCACCACATTGGGAAAGGAGTATCTTTCCCATGGAGATTTGAGACAATGTGTTCTCGAACTTCCTCCAAGACTATTATCCTCACCTTGGCTACATCTTTCTTCCATTGAGCTAGGTTTTGGGCATCGTCTGATCATTTTTTTTCATTTTTTGTCTTGACATATTCTACAATATGTTGTCATCAACCACCGCCTCCATGTGACCCTTCCATGTAATGAAATTTGAGCTGCCTTCCAAGGCATACTCTAATCTTAGCCTGTTGAAGGTTATCTTCCCAACTTTAAATTCCTACTACAACAAAGCTGCAAATTTGAACCTCCCAACAAAAAAATTCGAGATTCCTATTCTAATTTGAATCATGCTCTGATACCATGTAGAAATATGGTGTAGAATTTCAACTGCTCAAGAAATTTTAATCAAAATAAGGAGACACAATTCTACTTTACTTCTCTGCAGAATTCAATTCACAATTTAGAACATCAATCTCAGACATGCAATAAGAAATCACACACATGCATAGTATTTTTCTAGGGAAAAACAACTACTAAATACCACTTAATCCTTCTTGCATTAATTAGATGAATAAAGACTATATTACAATCCCTACCTCAATTTCAGCTCAACCTGAAACTGAATAGCCTATCTCTCTACTCAATGAGAAGCTCTAACCTAGACCTCATCAATTTATACCTCTGCTTCAGCCCCTATTTCTTTGCAAAATTATTGAGGAAATGGGCCGCTATTATTTAGGAATTTTCCTCCAATTGATTGTGCAATTCCAATGGTTGCTCATTTGGTTGCATGCAACACTTGTACACTTAAGACTAGTCTACAACCAATGTTACACTGCCTTGGAATCTCCACCGCATTTGAGGAACTCAAATTATCTTAATTCACTAGCTATTTTGGGATGATTGATTAGTTAACTAGATGATCACTAAGTTAGACTGTTATCCCACTGCATAATTGACTTGCCACTAGTTCCTTCAACAATTAGAACTAGTGTAACTGAAAACAACTTGAAATAACTAACCTTGATTGCTACAAATTCATAATCGCATATGCTTAACTAGACTCCAATCCCTATAACTCAAATTTACTGATACAACTGAGTGAAAAGAACCATGTCACACAATTTAACTACCTCCAAGTTGTTTGCTGATGTGGAAATTCAATTTTTCTCAATTTGACCAAGGCAAAATGAAATTGAGACTTTCTTGTTGCATTTTCAACACAACTTTGAACATTGACATTAAACTGTATCATTGGTATCAAAGGAAACCCCATTCTAATAATTATACTTGGGTTTTTTACAAGAGATTTAGAAACTCAATATGGAAAAGCTTGGGAACAAAACTACATAAGCCAATTGAAAAGAATCGATACATTTGGTGATATTAAGGATGATAACTTAGAATCCTACGTTTTGGACACAACAGTGGACAACATAAGTGATGAAAATTTGTTGGAATCTTACTTGGGTGGATTAAAACAAGACATTAAACATGATCTTTTTCTAAAACATTTAGCAAATGATGGAAGCTATGTAATTTTCTCATCATATTCAAACCATGATAAGGCTACTTGCAAGTATCCCATGAAAGCATACACATGAAGCATATATGATTTTGGGGTTCATAATACAACCCTACCTCAACCTACTATAATATAATGGAAGGAAATGGAGGAAATAAGAGTAAAAGGACTACACTTTGGTCATTAGGAATGAATGGTGAAAAGGGCATGCATGTTAAGATATGAATTTATTCACCTTGGAAAATAACGATGAAGAGGAAACAAAGGAATCTTGACAAAGAAGTGAGGAACAACTTGTCAACCTTAAAGAAGAGGAAACATAGATGGAAATTGTACACAAAATTCATTTAGGTAGGTATGAAATATATATTTTTTATGCATTACCAGGTTTATTAGATAAGGAACAATAAATATTATTGGTTACATTAAGAAGCCAAGGGTCATAGTGCTTATTCACTCAAGTAGTACCCATAAATTCACGATTGATAAAATATTAGTAGAATGCCTTAATTGTAATGTATATCAAGCAACAAATTTTCAATTTTAGTTTCAAATGTAGGGAGCATTGATTTTGTTTTAGGAAAAGAAGCAATGTTAAATTAAGTATCAAAAGATATAAATTAGAAGGCCCAATGTATGGCATTCCAATTACAGATGTAGATATTCTGCTAGGTATATGATGGTTGGAGACATTGGCCTTAGTTTCTACCAACTCTAATGAATTATTAATGATATTTTAATTCACAAGAATGAAATGTCAACTTCAAGCGTTAAAATATAAACCTTTTTAGATCGTCATCTCCCATAGAATGGAGATGATCTTAAGAAAGGGTAGCAATGGAGTTGTGGTTCAAATGTATTTTATGGAAGTTAACAAAGAAGATGAAAATGTTCTCGCAAAATTAGAATGAAACTTGGAAAAGCACTATAGGGTATTCCAATAAATTCCCAAGGGTCTACCCTCATCTAGAGATCATGAACATCAATATCAATTAATACTTGGAAGTAATATTCTAATAAAAGGCCTTATAGATATCCTGATTAAAAAAAGGAGATTAGGAAAAGCAATACAGGACATGCTAGATTCAGGCACTACTCAACATAGTAGTTCATTTTCAGCTCCAATAGTGATGGTGAGGAAAAACATTTCTTAGAGGATGTGTCTTGATTATTAATATCTAAAAATAATCACCATTAATAATACATTCCTTATCCAAAATAATAATGAGATATTAAATGAGCTTCATTGACTGGCTTATTTTACAAAGCTTGATCTCAAATCAAGATACCACCATATTAGATTAAGGAAAGGAGTCATTACTGAAAGATGTATAGAACACATGAAGGGAACTAAAATGTCTTGATCATTCCTTTTGGATTGAATAATGATCCTATATTTAAAATCCTTATGAACAAGATTTTTTGACCCAATCTTAGAACAATTGTGCTAGTTTTCTTTCATTATATTCTTATATATGATAAATTGTGGGAAGAGTATATTAGAAATTTGGATAAAGTTCTACATTTTTTTGAGAACAATCAATTATATATAAAAATATCTAAATGTGTTTTTGGTAAAAGAGAAGTCGATTAGTTGGTTCAAGTTGTTTCAAAGAAAGGATTTAAGGTGGACACACAAAATATCCAAGCTATTACAAAATGACCTATTCCAAAGAAAATCACGACTCTTAGAGGAAGTTCGGAAAAAAATGATAGTCAAATGTGATGCATTTGAACAAGGAATTGGAGCAATGTTGATACAAGAAGGGAGAATAATGGATTTTGAAAGAACCAACTCATGGGAAAATATTTGGTGAAATAAATATGTGATGAAACAAATATCTAAGCAACTCTTCATGCAATAAAAAATGGTGATAATTTCTCACTTGGAGAAACTTTATAGTCAAAAGGAACCATGATAGTCTAAAGTATTTTTTGGATAAAATATTATAATAAAAAGAGCAACAAAAATGGGTAGAAAAATGCAAGGATTTCATTTAAAAAAAATCTAAGCAAGAAAGGGAAGGACAATGCGGTAATGGATGTTATTTATAAAATAGGATGTTGGGCATGGAATCTCCCACAACAGAAGGTTTCTGGGGCTCAAAGCCCAAGTTTTGGTTAAAGGTTTTGAAAGACACCACGAATTACGGGTGCGAAGCACAAAGTAGAGGATGAGTCATAAGGCTATCTGCCCTAAATTAATGTAATATAATGTAAAGTCTTGTGAGCCTACCCATGGTCCACGAACCATGGGATTGTATAAATAGAGTGAAGCTCTAAGTTGTAAATAGAATAGATAATGGAATGGGTAGTGAAGGAATGGTTCAAGTGTACAATAGAATTCTAAGTGTCTTGGGTTGTAGTAGTAGGAAGAGGCTCTGTAGCAAACTGTGCAGAGGCCTAGTAGAGTCTGCAGCTGAGTGCACAGACCCCTGTAGCTGAGTGCGCAGGCCAGAGTCGATTTTTTAATTGGGACAAAAAGCTAATAAAGAGAAGTTTATCCTAATTATGTGCATCTAGTCTTGAATCATTATTTTATTGCTATGCATTACTTTTTCTCTATTTATTTACTACGTGCAATTGAGTAAATGCTTACATTGTTCAAAATACTTATATATGAAAATAATCTAACTAATCAACTAAGAATGCATAAGTAGGAAAGAATTGGGTAAGTAACAAGGCTTGGATTACGAATAGGACTGTACAAAGACAACATCGCAGGCTGCGAGCTGCCCAATGGTGCGCATAGTGCAGTGAGCATGAAGTTTGGACTACATACCAATCCTAACATATCAGACATCCCCAAGGTGCAAAAACCTAGTTATAGCACCCTCCCATACTACCTCGAGTGAGACCTCAGTCTGCGCTCCGCGGGCTGTTGCTGAAAGGGCCAGTAGTACCAGGATTTTCTTTGCTAAATCACCTCTAAACCTGAGTTAGGCCGCACTAAGCCAACAAATGGTTCCATTGCTAGGACCTGGATCTGAATAAAGGGTGTGATGTCGTGCAACTGGAAACCTACAAATAAAGAAATTAAAGATTGGGTGGACAAGAAGATTCGTGAGTTAACGACGTAGGAAAATAGAAATCCGCGATTATCCAAGGAAGAGTGGTTGGATTGCTACATGTACATTGAAATCCACAAAATTTTCTTTGCATATTTTCCATCTGAGTTGTATGAGTGGATTGCAAAGTTAGCAAATAGCCAAGAAGGTGTAGGTTCGATAAACCAATAGTGTGGACTCTGAAACTATTGAGTAGGCTAAAAGCCTTAGAAGATAAGATAGCACGAGCTGTGGACCACTGGATTGACTGAATAAAAGAAGGATTGATCACTGAGTTCACAGTAGACACGACCATTAGCTACAACGAGGCAGAGTGACATTTTCTCAAGGGACACAAGGTAAGTATATTAAATCTTTGAACACTTGGATTAAGATGCTATTGTGTGAAAAGTGGGTTATGCGAATAAATTAATGTTTGGGACTATGCGAAGTGGAAAGATCTATAGAAGCGAAAGTAGTGAGGAGTTGGAAAATAGTCCCTTAATTTCACCCTCATGAGAGAGCAAGGATGAGCTCACGAAGGCTTCTTCAAGAAGAATGGTCAGTTTGATAAGGCAGCGAACTCCGTGTATACCACCCCATCCACACTGCCACCCACTTCACCCCCCTCACGTCCATCTCCACCCACTCCACCTCTGCCACCTCCACAGTTCACTATGGCAAGCATGATCAAACTACCAGTATTCAGAGCAGTAGGGAATGAATATATGGACCAATTCTAGTTTGTGGTATGAGCAGTATAGGAAGCATATGGCATCATGGATGATAATATTAAAAATGCTACGCTGGTGAGCACACTGCAAGATCACGCATTAATGTGGTATATCAAGCATTCTAATGGCCACTAGAACACAGGTATTGCAGAGATGAAGACTGCGTTGAATAGGGAATTTAGCAGACCGATATCAGAGAGACAATCAATCATCGAGTTTAAGGAGATCACGATTCTCTTGGGTGAGACCCCCTCAGATCTGGACAAAAGGCTAAAGAGTATGATCCGCAAAGCCAATATGACATTAATAGGTGCATAACATCACACATGGTTTGTGGCCTTACTTACACCACACTTAAGGATGATGTTGTCACAGCAAAAAGTTTCCACCGAGGCCAAAGCATGATGGAAATGAGGTTGCATGAGACCCCTATACCAGACCTTGGGTTGGGAGTCCAACAAATCCATGTGAAACTATAGAATCTGTGTCTAGAGATGCAAAGTTTGAAATAGGATAGGACAACTTAGCCAGAGGTGCACGAGGAAGTATGGTGCATAAAATGCAAAGGCCAGGGCCACCACAAAGATCACTGTCCAGTGTTCACGAACTACTTGGTAGGAGGAGGGCCAATGCTGTTAAGACTGGAGGCACAAGTAGGGCCGAGTGCAATGTCTACATTATGGTTCGCAATTTGCCAAATAGGAGGAAAACATACCACAAATAATTGTCATCAGTTGAAAAAGTATACGTAAACGTCCCATAAATTATTTTGTAATTTCTACAGGTCAGTAGGCCATGATGAATGCACCTGCCGAAGCTATGAACTAATGATGGATCAGACTCCTACGTAAGGGTGCAGACCGAAATGCAAGTCGTCAACCCAAATGCAAGGATAGTGTGCATTGGGTTTCAAGGGTGTGGTCGAGATCAAGGTGGAATGGGACCAGGAAGGGGTCGTGGATAGATAATTTGTTACAATTGTAGAGGACCAGGGCATTATGCCCATGATTGTACTAACCCGACTAGGATATCATGTTGGTATTGTAATCAGTTTGATCATGACACAAAATATTTCCCTTCGCTGATAGTAAATATGCACAAAAATGGGGTACTCCAGCCCCCTTTGACTCAGAATATACAAATGATAAGGTCTGAGCCACACGAAGAAGACCCGAATGTAAACATGATGCTCAGAAGTGGTATGACCATGGGAGATGATAAGGGGAAGGAGCCAGAAGAAAGTATGTGGGTTCGCAAGGCTCCTACAAAGGAACCTGAGTTTGCATTAGAACACGCGAAGGAGACATTCATGGAAGATAAGAAGAGCTTCACGAAGGCCTTCACTTCAGGTAGTAAGGATAAACCAGAACTATGGATGAATCCTCCAATGCTCACTAGCTTTCTGGAGACATGCATGAAACCACTGTGTGACAACAAGGTAGTCAAAGGGCTATAGGAACTTATCACTAGGTGCGCGGGGTCAGGAGAATCGCGCGTGGTCTCGAAACTTGGAAAGTATGCATTGCACATAGGAAGGGATATGAGGTTGACTGCGAAATAGGTGAGTATGAAATGGATCAGGTAATCCTAGATCTGGGTTTCGATGTGAATGTACTACCAAAGCGAACATGGGAATGCATGGGTAGACCCATGTTATAATGGTCCCCTATTCAATTACAAATGGCGAACCAACATAATATTTCTCCCATGGGAAGACTGCAAGGGGTTATAGTAGATATTGAAGGTGCGAGTGAGTAGGCAAATTTTGAAGTGATATAGATTGTCAATGATAGCAATCCCTATCCCATGCTACTAGGAATAGATTGGGCTATCGATATGAATGGAGTTATTAGTCTGAAGAAGTGCAAAATGATCTTCACGGAAAAGTCACTACATGTAGTAGTACCACTAGATCCAGTCGAAGGAGCGCGCTACACTGAAGTAGTGTGCGATGATGATAGTGATGATGATCTGGATTGTATTTACAAGATAGTTGCACAAGGAGAAGATTGGGTGAATTGAACTACAGATGGAAGGATTTCATGGGAGCATGGAAGCTCCTGCACTTCCAATTCAGATGAAGAGATAGAGTGATGGAAAATGTGGTTGCACAAAGTAACAACGTTGAACTACAACATGATGATTAGATCATTGCTTTGCATGACAAAAGAGGCAACGGAGTTGTCGACATATGATGGATTGTCAGCGGTGGATGAATTTCTAAGAAAATTTGAAAGCGCCGTACCAGAACAACAGTGGGTCGATGCACTAAAATGCGCACTATGTGCAACACCTGGATGATGGTGGGGTACGCATCAAGGAAATTTTGAGGACTGGTGTGGATGCAAAAGGATGATGCACCTATGTTTTGGAAAACCACAATTACGACTAGTAGACAAATATGATAGATGAGATGATCCATGCACGCACCTCGTGAAATGGACCAAGGTCTATGGGGAAGAGCCACACCCTGAATGGGTGCATTTATTATACCATACGCTAGATGTCATACCCATGAATTGGTATACTGAGATGGAACTACCAATGGTATGGGTGAATGGGATGCCTTGCACGAGGGATTTTTGCTAACATTCAAATTTGAAGATCGTTCGTCGGATATTGTTGATGATGTGCTACAAGCAGTAAAAGCCGATATCTTCAAAATACTACAGGAGCTAATGGGAGTACTTTAGCTAGACTGGGAAACATAGTTAAGCAATGCACTAGATGTAAATGTTGAAGAGGATGATGAGGACCCACGAAACATTAACATTTCAGAAATACAAGGCTCTCTCGAGGTTCACAGACCATCACTGCAATGGCAAAGCAAGTCAACATTGGAATGGAGGCAGAGCCGATGTACGCAACACTTAGGGACTATTGGGATGATGCAATGATCGATAAAGTCACTGAGTTACTCCGTGAATACCAAGACTTGTTCCCAACAAAAATTACGGACTTAAAAGGGATTGTCAGTGATTTAGGGATGATGAAGATCTCCCTAAAACTTAACGTGAAGCCAGTTAAGGAGCAGCCATACTGCTTGAACCCAAAGTACAAAGAAAAGGTCCGTGAAGAATTAGACAAAATGCTCACAGTGGGAATTATTGAACCAGTGCAAGAATCCAACTCGGTGAGTCCTATGGTAGTACAAGAGAAAACAAAGAAGGGTGAAATAAGAATATGCATGGACCTTAGGAAGCTTAACAATGCCTGTGCACATGATCCATTCACGACACCATCCACAGATGAAGTATTAGAGAATGTTGGTGGTTAGGAAGCTTACTAATTTACGAATGGCTTCTCAGGGTACCATCTGATCAAGTTCATGTCAAAAGATAGGTGCAAAATGACCTTTGCAATAGAATGGGGCTGCTTTAAATAAATTGTTATGTCCTTTGGACTGAAGAACACCCCAGCTATATTTTCACGCATCATGGTGACCGTGTTCAAGGAATACATCCACAAGTTCTTGGAGGTATATCTGGATGATTGGAATGTCTTTGGATTAGTTAGGAACCATGTAGAGAGATTACATTTGATGCTAGATACTTGCCGCTGTCGCCAAATGATGTTGAACCTTAAGAAGTGCACCTTCCTCATTCCCTTTGGAAACCTGTTGGGATATGTGGTTTGCAAATAAGGTCTGATGGTGGATCGTGTGAAGATTACTATTATTCTGAATTTGGAAGCACCATGAAGTGTTAAACAACTGCGCGCTACTCTAGAGCACACTGGATACTATAGGAATTTCATCAAAAGTTATGCCCAAATAATAGCGCTAATGGAAAAATTGTTGAAGAAGGATGCTACATATTGTTGGAATGATGATTGCATCAAAAGTTTGGATGTCCCCAAGGAGAAACTGACATCCACTCCCATCCTGGTCTTCCCAAAATCGGACGTGGAACTTCATGTACATGTTGATGCTCGTGTATTGCACTGGGAGCCGTACGCACACAGGAAGGCGCGGAGGGCATGGATCTCCCAATCTCGTTCGCAAGTCGGAGAGTTTCCAAAGCCGAAAAGAAATACTCTACTACTGAGCGTGAACGGCTGGCAATGGTGTACACCCTACAAAAAATACCGACACTATTTACTTGGAGGACATTTCAAGACGTATAACGATCATTTGCGTTGAAATACTTGGTGAACAAGCTTGTGATGGGGGGCCGCATATGCAGATGGATTTTACTGTTTCAAGAGTATGACTTTGAGGTCATAGTCAAGCTGGGATGCTTAAACGTAGGACCAGACCACTTGTCACGAATTGAGATGAGATAGGAACCAACAAATTTGGAGGAGGGACTACCTGATTCACAACTCTTTATAGTACGCATCGCATACAAACACTTCAAAGATATAATCCATTTTCTAACAATAGGGATTGCGCTGAAGGAGTACTCAATCCAACAGAAGAAGGAATTGGTGGTGCACATGGTGGACTTTCTGTCATTGTGGGGCACCCCTACAACATGGGAAATGATGAGATATTGCGAAGATACATACCCAAATTTGAACAAGGTCAGATTCTCGTGAAAGAATGTGGGGGCACTGCAAGAGGACACTATGCAGGATGTGCGACCACACAGAGGATTCTTCACGTGGGGTTATGGTGGACAACCTTGCACTAGGATTCAAAATCATAATGTAAGGCTTGCAATATATGTGAAAGGATGGGGAAACTATCACAAAGGGAGGAGATGCCACTAAATCCACAAATGACACTACGACCATTTGAAAAATGGGCAATCGAATTTGTGGGACCGATGAAGCCTCAGTGAAAGATGGGTGCGTGCTACATCATCACCATGACAGAGTACCTGACATGATGGGTGGAAGCGGAACTGATCAAGGACTACACGACTACTATAGCTACAAAGTTTTTGTTCAAAAACGTGTTGACACAATTTGGTTGCCCGAAAATCACATTTCCTAGATGAAACCATCAGCACACTCACAGAAGAGTTCTAGTTGTATCAGTAGCGAAGTACACCGTACCACCCACAAGCCAATGGGACAGTAGAGGCATTCAACAAAATACTAGAGACTGCACTGACCAAAGTATGTAACGTGCAATAGAACAACTTGGACCTACGCGTGTCTGCTGTGTTATGGGTGTATAGGACAACGTGCAAGAAATTTGATGGGACAATGACTCTTCCAGTTGGTCTATGGTATGGAAGCTATCATGTTGATGGAATACATCATACTTAGTTTGCGAATAATAGTTCTCACAGGCATGATGGACCGTGAAGCTTTGGAAGAAAGGCTCGCACAATTAGAAGAACTCAAGGAAAAATGGCTTGTGGCTGGATTTCATCAACAGGTACAAAAGAAGCACAAAAAGGCTTAGCACAACTACCATATCAAGTTTCTCACCTTCAAGTTAAATGACTTAGTGCTATTGTATGATAGTAAGTTTGAAAAATTTTCAGGAAAATTTAGAATCCAATGGATGGGACGATACGTAGTAAAAGAGGTCACAGATGGAGGAGCGGTGCAACTAGTCAAACTCAATGGAGAACCCTTCCCAGGAAACGTTAACGGCAGTTGCATGAAGCCCTACATAGGTGGGCTGGCTATCTGACTAACTAGCCAAAGTATAGTACTAATGACCCAAGGAGCCAGAAAAGGGTGCAGGACTATAAACACAAGCACCAAAAGCTGGTACCAAGGAAAGGACATGAGTCAGACATGGATGATTCCGAAGCAAGAATGTAGCAGATCTAGTAGATTGCAGAACAATGTGTTGTAGACCTCTGCGCAACACAGGATCAGGTGGAAGGGCTCTGTGTCAAGATTTCTGCACCAGCAAAGTGACTCAGGATGAGTCACGATGATTGTGTTCGGGGCCTGTTGTGCATGGAATCCCCCCAAAGTAGGTTTTTGGGGCTCAAAGCCCATGTTTTGTTCAAAGGTTTTGAAAGACTCCACGAGTTGCGGGTGCAGAGCACGAAGTAGAGGATGAGTCATAGGGTTGTCTACCCTGAAGTAATGTCATATAATGTAAATTCATGTCAGCCTACCCATGGTCCGTGGACCATGGGATTGTATAAATAGAGTGAGGCTCTAAGTCGTAAAGAGAATAGATAATGGAATGGGTAGCGAAGGAGTGGTTTAAGCATAGAGTAGAATTTTAAGTGTCTTGGGTTGTAGTAGTAGGAAGAGGCTCAGCACCTGAGTGCACAAAGGCCTAGTAGAGTCCGCAGCTGAGTGCATAGGGTGGAGTCGAGTCTGTAATTGGGAGAAAAAACTAATAAAGAAAAGTTTATCCTAATTGTGTGCATCTAGTCTTGAATCATTATTCTATTGTTCTACATTAAATTTTCTTTGTTTGTTTACTGCGCGCAGTTCAGTAAATGCTTGTATGGTTCATAATACTTATATATGAAAATAATCTAAGAAATCAACTAAGAGTGCATAAGTAGGAAATACTTGGGTAAATAACAAGGCTCGTGCTGTGAATAGGACTACGCGAAGATAGCATCACATGCCGCGAGGTGTCCATTGGTGCACTTAGCACAGTGAGCGCAAAGGTTGGACCGCATGCTAATCCTAACAGATTAGACATCCCCAAGGTGCAAAAACCTGGTTCTAGCACCCTCCCATACTACTTTAGCTGAGACCTCAGTCCGGGCTCCGTGAACTATTGTCGAAAGGGCCAGTAGTACTGAGATTTGCTTGGCTAAATCACCTCTGAACCTGGGTCAGGCCCCACATTAGTCAACATAAGAAAAAGTTGAAGTTTATATTGATTATATCCTATATTCTAGTAGAGTTGGAAAAATATTTCCTTGGATAGAAAAATAACAATGGTACTAAAAGAATCCGCGACATAAAGGAAGGAATGATCTCTTTGGAAAATTAAGAGCAGAAAGGAGATATAATTTGGTAAAAAGGTAGGTTGCAATAGATATCCACCTAGATAAATTAGGAAAGAATGAAGAAATGTATTCGAAAATATTTTAGTTTATGCAAATTTTGAAAAATAAATAAAGGACAGACACTAAAATCTCTAGGGTTACTTCAACAATTAAACATACCAAATTACATATGGAATATATGTTAATGGAATTCATTATAGAGTTTCCAAATTTGAAGGTAAATATTTGATTTTTGTTCCCAGTGATAAACTAACAAAATATGCACATTTTTGTAGAATTCAAAGTACATACACATATTTCCAAGTGCCAAAACTGTTCATCAAGGAATTTCACAGATTTCATGGTGTTCCTAAGGTAATAGTAAGTGACAAAGATCCAAAATTCATGTGTAATTCTTGGTATGGAAGATGAGTAGGAAGACAATAACAATGAACTCGACATATATCCACAAACAATTGGTTGTACATTAATAGTTAACAAATTTTTAGAGGGTTATCTATAATTTTTTTTTTCTTATCCAAGCAATCTCAATGGTTTAAATGGATTTATTTAGCGGAATGAGGGTATAATACTACCTATCATACATCTACTAAGATGCCCCCATTTGAGGCTCTTATGGGTATTAGGCTCCTAGTATCTCATATTTTTATTAAAAAAGTACAAAGTGTAGGCAATACTACCACATATGAAAGATACTAAAGAAACTTTAACCATTATTAAGGACAACCTTCAAATGGTGCCAACTATGACAAAACAACAATAAAATCAACATTGAAGTGAAATAATGATTGAGGAGGGTTGGGTATTCCTAAGGCTACAACTTTACAATCAATCTACACTCAAGCAAAATAGGAATGAAAAATTAGATCCAAAATTTTATGAACCTACGATCCTATTCGTAGGATTGAACAAGTGATGTATGAGCTAGATTTTCCTTCTTCTCACATTCATAAGGTCATTCATATAGAAGTTGACTCTTGAACAATTTTTTTTATGGATCAACATTCTCTATCTCTTCATAATATAACCATAATGAAATACCCAATCAAATGGAATAATATGCCTATAGACGAATATACATGGGGAAAAAGTAGTTCATGAAGAAACACTTTCAATTACAAGCTTTGAGGGAAAATATTTTTTGAAAATAAAGGTCTATGTTAAGGCACTTGAGGCCCCTATATTAAGTTGCTAATTTGCATTAATTATTAGTCTTTTTTTATACTAGGAGGCCAATGAGAACCTTTCATTACACTCTTAATTTTGATTGTAGCCTTGGTATTCTATATATAACAAGGAGATCTAGTCTTAGGATCATCAAATATTTTCTTCTACATTGTTTCCATTGTAAATGGAGGTTTCCCCCTCAAAGTGGACTGCAATTATTGGCTTATTATCATTTTAAATGTGCAAGGTTCCTAACAATATTGAACATGATATTTTTGGAGTCATTAAAAATATTGGTTTAAGTTGTTAACAAGAATCATAAAATTCCTAGACATAATTATTTTGAGTTGTTAACAAAGATCTTGGTACTTGTTACTTTGTACTTTGTATGAGTCCCTAATTATTTGCTAATTATTAGAAAACCACATGAAAAACATATGTATCTACATTTATTATTTGTTATTTTAGCTTAAGACAAATTTATATATAAAAGAGAGTTCATCCTTCAATATACAGGGATGGAATAAATTATATTTTCTAAATTCTCATTCTAATTTAGATTACAGATTTATAATTTATGTTATATTTAATTCAAATTAATTTATATATGGTAAATATTAGTAGCGTACTAACAGTGGATTAGTTTATGTTGTAGACTAATTCATTTAATTACATTTGTTGTAGATTAATTTATTTAATTAACTTATGCTGCAGGTGTATAAGTGTTGATATGGATTAATAATAATGCTCTATTTTATTGAGGAAGGACCCACTCCAACACAACAAAGTGATGTGTAATGCAGATCATTTTCTTTAACTTTTTCTTTTTTATTTAATTATGCAATTATTTATTCATGTAGGGTTGAATTTGCCTATTTATTTCTGACTTTTTAGTTTCCGTAAGTGCATTTTAGATTAGGTTTGTATTTTATTATGTTTTTGAATAACTTATGAGTAAATACAAGCATCATCTTGGCAAGGATTATTTTTTTTATTTCAAACACATAGTCAATCATCTTTCCACTAAGTAGTTAATCAATTTCTCTTCATCAAGTGTGAATTTCCTTTCTAGAAATTAGTTAATCAATTTCTTTTTTAGAAAAGTGTGATTTCATTTCAGCAACACATGATTTTCTTTCAACTTATTTTCTAATACAATATGAGCCCTGTAGGTGGTTTTGTGTAGGGGTTAGTACAAGCCATCCAAAATTTTGTATATTCACTTTCCATAAGAGTAATTACTCTCTAATATTTGTAGAACCTTTCCAATACTTGTAAATTGTGCATACTCTTTCTATAAAAGTAATTATTGAAGCAACAACTACAAAATAAACCATTGGACATATAAAGTGTACTCTACATAAACAATGCATGGTAACCCACAAGTTTCATACAAACTCAAGGTTGACAATTAAATGCATAAACCCTTCAATTATCTATCTAAGAAATTAGAGAGGTAATTAAAAGGATTTTCATTTTTGGCACCATTATTGAGGAGTTAGCAAAGGTGCATTTCCATTTTAGCATTAGTTTGAAGTTCATATTTTTTCATGCATGGGAGGAAATATGAGATTGTCAAAAATATATTCACTCATTTGTTCAAATCAGTATAGTTTAGAATATTATTTTTTTGTTTTTATTAGAGCACATGATGATCTAGACTTATGGAGGAATGCAAAAAAAGTTAGAAATACACATATGCATAGAGATGAAGCAAAAATAAAAATTTATTTTCTAATATCGATGAATTGAAATATGCTTACATACAAAAACATAAATAAACTCGCTCAGGTGATGGTAGCTTATCTCTGAGAAGAGATGTGGCGGCTAGTAGCTACATGCCTTTTAATTGTGTTACAATGAGGCTGTAAGGCCTATTTATTATTGACAAACAGTGGAAAATCCTAAAAATCTCAAAACCTAACCCTAGGAGATGATGCACCAAAATTATGGGCCTCGTTTGGGTAAATTGGTACATCAACTTCCTCGGGTCGTAACTTTGGCACACAATCTTCGTTTCATGCACACAATACCCTATTAGAAATATATATCCGAGGAATACAACTTTGGATTAAAAGCACAAGCAACAGACTCATGTATTTTCCATTTCCCAAAGAAAATGTCATTTTGGGGCCTCGGCATGTCTCTAAAAGTTCAGGACCCAAAAAACTACCAAAATAGTCAATTGTGCTACAATTAAGGAAACTGAAAAATGAAAGAAATAGTGGTGGGGTTCCAAGTGGAATAGGAGGGTGGCCACCAATATCCACATGGATCAGTCCTCCCCCCTTAGGAAGAAATGGTCCCCATTGAATTGAGTGCCTCCATGCAATGGGGAAACTTCTATTGAACTTGGTCCTTGGTGAGCCACTTGCCTTGGTTAAGGAGTTGTCCAGCTTTGACAACCCGATATAGTTGTATCTGATGTTGGATAGTATTCTTCATATGTATGTCCACGATACAATCAGTTGTGGTATGTTCCATGCAGTCTGGGTTTAACTCTATTGGTGTGACTTGTTCTGGAATGTGTGATCTGTCTAGTAATGCTGGGAAGTATGGTAGAAAGTTGTCCACACTGACAAATGGATGCAGGCCAAGGAATGGTGGAATGCTAAACTTGAAATAATTTTCCCCTACAACCTTACTGATGGTGTAAGGCCCATATCGGAGCCCATATCGGAGCAGGTGAACCTTGCATTGGGGCCCAATGAGGTGCGCCTTCTACAAATGTAACCAAACTTTGTCGCCCACCTCAAACTTGTGTGGCACCCGATGCTTATCATGACGTTGATTGTACCTAGAATTGGCTCTGTCCAATATGTCGTGTAGCTACTGGTGGATATGTTGAATGTGCTCAATGAAGTTGTTAGCCCTATCAACTTCAGAGTGGACAAGAATTGAAACTACCAGAGTAGTTGAAAATGGTAAGGCCACATCAATGGAACATAGTGGCTAGAATCACAATCCCACCTTAAAAGGGTTATGACCAGTTGAGCTATGGAGATCTATGTTGTAGTTGTGTTGGACATATGGGAGCATTTCATCCCATGTGTGTGGATGCTTCCAGTTGTACATGCATAGAATGTGAATGATCATCCTATTGATGACCTCTATTTCACCATCAGTTTGGGGGTGGAAAGACATGGACTTCATGAGCTTGGTGTGGAGCGATAAAAAGGTGTCTTTTAAACTCCTAATTACCTCACATTAATTGTCAACCCAAGGACAACTTTTTATTTCAAGAGTGTACTCAGTCTGAGGCGGCTATTTACTCAAGAGTAATGTTTTGCAGTATAGCATTCAGAAAATACAAGGGTAGATGGATGCTAAACTATGACTAAATTACTTCAAAGGATAAAATCACACAAGGCAACTTATCAGTCAAGGGTGTGGAAGAGATAACCCATCACTCTAGAAACTGATGGAAAGGAAATTAGAGCATGGACCATAGGTCTGGGAGCTAGGCAGCGACTGCTGAGGCTCACTACAGCCTTAGACCTTCTCTCACACCAAAGCAGCAAATACAAGTAAATGGAATAACAAAAAGTAAAATAGAACAACAAATGGAAAATGGAACAACAAGTCTAAAATGGAACGGCCGTAAATGGAACAACAAACTAGAATTAAAGGAATCTGAACAACAAACTTTAATTAACAGCAAAGCCAAATTAATAGCAATCTTTACTCTAAGAATAAATTGGACAGCACACAGAAATAGAATAGCATTGATTAATGATAGAATATGAAACAATGCTGGAAAGAAAAACAATAACTTAACACACGGCACACCTCAATAGTAATCTAATCTTGGTAATTCAATTGTCAGTCTTAGTTATAAATAATACGACTGTCTTTTAGCACAGAGTAGCAACGTTCATAGATTCAACAATCGCAAGGAAATATATTTCTAAGATGAATTCAATAATACCAATGGTCAAATGTTACAACACAGACATTCCATAATTAAATCGCAATGGTATCCTGTAAAAACCAATTATACCAGCAATTAAAGAAACAACAATGCGCTGCAAAGTCAATATGATATTTCTGTCTCAGAAAACGATATCACTTAGCAGATCAAACATAACAGAGCTGTGTTGTAAAATAATAAAACAAATCAGATTACCGAATCACACTGATGAGCAAACCACGCATAAACCAAAGAAGATAATATACAACAGCAACGTACTCCACCAGAGGCTGGGCCCTTAGCCGCAAGTGCACGCTGCTGGGTTACTTCAGAAGGAAAAGAGTGAACAGCAATGCCCAAATTATGTATTAATCATTAAATGGTGAAATCATTACAATAGTTGAAGCTTTGAAACTTACAGCATAAAACAATCCTTCCTTCCTCCTGTCCTATCATGAATCCTTGCTTCTGAATCTCTAATTCAAATCATCAATTCTCCATCATTCAAATCCCCAAAGTCATTCTGAAGTCCTCTTGAAGCCATCCCGAAGCCATTTTATCTCTGATCTTTGTTTTCATTTAAATAGAGAAAGATCAGAGAGCAGTTACAACATAGATAATTACAATATGATTTATTTTACAAATTTGGGTTGATTATAACTAGATGATCAACAAGAAAATATATTTCCTTTCATCTCTCAACAAAAGCAAGACGAATTTGGGTTTGCAGTTGAGATTTGGAGGACGGCTGCAACTGCAAATCTAAGAAAATCGTGCTCAAAGAACACTACGTTTCTCTCTGTACAAGCCGAATTTGGGCAAACCATGCTATTTGAAGTTAATTGGACCCGTTCTGGACAAAACCCATGTTCCTGATTTTCCATATTCGTCTTCATTTTCTCAGAATCGCAACCGCAAAACTGTCACTCCTTAAACCAGCGAATTTCTGAGTTGGCAGATTTAAAAATCAAATCTTCAATCTGGAAGTTACTTTGGAGGCTAAGAATGGTGAATAATGTTATAACCAACTTATTAGAACTATCATTGATAAAATAATTCATAATCATCTATTTATTAGAAATATAGGAGAATAAATAATATTCATCCATAAGATCATAAATCATTTATAAAATGGATTTAAATGATAGATTATAACAAATGATATGATGAAGAATAGTGGAAATGGGTGGGATAAGTGTTCAAAGTGATAATAATAATGGCATATTAACGGCCCAACATACCCCCACACTCACTATGTTGCATGTCCTCATGCAACGAAAACTGAATATATTGCATATCCTCATGCAACCCAAAGACAAAAACCCATGTGTTAACCAAGCAATAAAAAAAATATGTTCATCTCAGCTCATGAAATGGATAGAAAAAATGAATTCTTCCTTAATTAATGAATATTCAATTTTAGCAATCTTTGATGAAGGCATAACAATTTTTACATTGACATTCAACTATATGTATATATGAAGTTGCAACAAAATATGATATAAATAACAACAACCTTCATTAACCATTTTCTCAAAAAGTACAACCTGTTAACACCCAGGTTGTTCTCTTTGACTCCTAAGAGAATACGGCCGGGGTAACCACTAACCAATCTTTGGGCTACAGCTTCTAGCCTAGCTGCAGTCAGAGAGGGCTCTCTCTATTAGTTTTGTCACTGCTTTCAGTGAGGGTCTTAGGCTAGTTATGAAATGAGTTTTTTGGTTGTTTTTATCTGTTTGGTTGGGAGGATGCTTTTGATTCTTTTAGAGTATATCAGCAGGCAAGATTAATCCATTGGGCAATGGGGTCTAGGACTGTTTTATCTTGAAATCTTGATTTCGGTGAGGAGGGAAGCTACAGGGGCTGTGTGCATTTCATGAAACAAACTATAAATAGTGAAAGTGAGGTGAATACATCTAGCAATGAGCAATTAAGATTTCGTTACTTAGCTGTATGCTTGTGAAAAGGCTTGTTATCTAGGAGCAATTACTTGAATTCCTAAACAACAATACACAGTGAAGATATGGTTTTAAAGGTAGCAGTTAAGAATTACTCTTTAAAACACCTTATCAGAAGAAAAACATATGAGACAATTCAGATTGAGCTCAGGGTAGTAAATGACCAAGTCCTGATACTATCCTTTTTCTTCACTATCTAGAGTTCAAACTCATAGAAAACATGAGATACATATGAAATAACAGGAAACACAGGTGAAATAAAGAGTCATGAAGAAAACTTATTTGAACCATGTAATGCAGAGGAATCTTGCTGCTTTAAGCCACACACCACCAAGAGATCAATAGACAAACATCTTTGTAGAAATCCCACTGCCTTTGTATTAAACTGTCTGAAAGTTTACAATATCAGAGATACAGAGAAGATATCAGGAGATTCTTACATCCGGAGTCCAACCCCTCTAAACAAACGCGAGGGTGAATATATAGAGTTTTAGATACAAAAATATCTCAGGAATGGAGTCATCTGAGAGGAAAAAATCTCTTACACTTGTACAGAGAAAGTCGATGAGAAGTTATTGCAAGTGTAAATGTTTCTTTTAAAGCTATTAACTCCTGATATGATAACCTTTTGACTTTTGAGTGCTGCGGAGTTAATTGGGCGGCTTTTCATAAATAAAGCATTGAAGTGCTTTGTTGCTACTGATTTTTCTGTATCTTTCTTGACTCTGCCACCTGTACCTGCTGCTGTTGCTGCTGATGCCGAGTATCTGTGCTGAGTTGGCTCAGTGTCTTTATGCTTGCTGTAAATAGCTTTGGCCACCTGTAGGTGCTATATAGACTGTATTGCTGCAATAAAGTTTTTTCTTCCTTAGCCTTGGTTCAAAAGTAGCTTTACCAAGTCCTACCACGTGTCTGGATGGGGAAGCTGGTGCTTCAAAATTGACCCTATTGTCTCATCAGCTTCCGTGTACTTATAAAAATCAGGAGGCTTATCAAATAAATGTGCTACTTCATTTTTAATAAAAAACAAATTATCTAATTTATTAAAAAGAACTTGTCCTGTTAATGGGCCTGCTGTAGATGACCCAGAAGCCTCAGCAATCTGCATGGCTGAAAAAGTACTTAATCTTTTAATGTACTTCTCATAAGAGAGAAGCTTTCCTGATTCCTCCAAGCTTGGAAGCCCTTTGTCCTGTAGGGCTGTGAACCTATTCTGGAACTTAGTTATATCTGCTTGCATATCATGTACCCTTCTGTCCAGTGTTTGAATTAGGTTCTTCATCGTTGTGGTTCTCTTAATTATGGAAATAGTTTCAGTTCTGTTAGCAATTCCCATTTGGATCAACTGAGAACTATTTCTATAATTCAAGATTTCTATCATCTTTGGGGCAAGGTCTGCCATATTGCCTAGGTCATTTCTTGCTCTGTATAGCTCCTTCTTTGCCTTGCCAATGAGTCCTATTTGCTCATAAATAGCATCAATGTACTCCCACTGGTTAGTGATTGCTTGTCCAATGGCAGTCCATATCACTTGCTTGATCTCTGCTGTTACTTTGTCAAAACTGAGCTGCTTTTCCAGCTCTGCAATAGTCTTCTTCAGGGCTTTTACTTCCCTCTCTCTCTCAGCTATGTTCTGCTTAGACTTATCATATTTTTCCTCTATTTTTGCTAAGCTTTCCTTGGCTTTGTTTAGCTCTGTCATTTGAGCTTCCAGCACTTGAATTTCCTGCCTTAACTTCTGCATATCTAGGCTCTCGGCCTGCTCTGTTGGTGGTGCAGTAGTGGCTGGCTCTGTTGTAGTTGCTTCTGTTGTAGCTGGAGCTTTTTCTGTTGGAGTTGTGTTTGCTGCCTGCTGTGGAGGGATATCCTCTTTAGGGGTTTCTTCTCGGTTTGTTTTCTCTGTGGGTGGTTGAGAAGATTGCCCTTGTTCACCCTTCTGTATAACTGCTTGTAGGGTGTTCTCTGTGTCCAGCAGCTTTTGCTGGGTGTCCACCAATTCCTTATACAGAGTCATCAGCAGTGCAGTGATATCCTTATCTCTTCTTTGTTGGGCCACTTCATCTGTTTACGGATGTATAGTTGGTGGAATTTTCATCCTCTTCTTGATAGCAGCTACATCCGCATCCCTTAGTTTAAGGACCTCTTGAATGGCCTTAACATCATTGGGATCATGCCCAAATTCAATGATGATGTCCTCCAGCGCTTTGATTCTATTGTCCTTGGCTTGAGAGGATGCCCTCTCCAACTCAAGCTGTGCTGCTGTGTTGTTCAAACTGTTCTGCAGCTTATAATTCACTAAGGTCTTGTCTGCCAGGGAGGCATAGACCATCTCACCCGTTTGCTTGTGAAGCTCAATCTGGTCCATAGGGTGGATATCTTTGGCAAGGACTTCTAAGTTTGTCCTTATGTAGTCTGCAGTTGATTGAGGTCGCTGCTCAGTGGGAGTAAAATGACTCAAAGTAAATTTAGCTTCTTGTACATCATAGGCAGCCATAAGCCTCTGTTGATTTGATGGAGCCATGTTTAACAGATAATTGTATAGCTTGATTTTGAGTGGCTCACTCCTCCTCTTAGCATCCTTGAAGAAGTCCTTGATGCCTGCAGTTTTGCTTTTATCTTGCCCTGAGGAGCTGACCTCCCCAAGTGCTGTCCTGTCCTGCTCTTGATGCATTGAGCTAGCAGAGGCCTCAAAGCTTTGTATTTCCTCTTCTCCAAATGGATTTAGCCTCTGCCTTTTTTCTGAACCTTCTGTGAGAGGGGTCTCCCTATCCCTCTTCCTACTGATATCCTCCCTTAGAGGGGTTTGGAGGATTGTAGGGTCAACCCTAGAATCTTGTCTAGGAGGAGCCATGCTGGTTGTTTTCTCTTGGGTGGCTGCCTGGCCTTCTCCTTTTTGTTGTTCCTGATTCTGTTGATCAGTTTGTAGCTGATTTTGTTGCTGTTGCTCCTGCTGGCCCTGTTGGCCCTCTTGCTGCTGCTCCTGCTAGCCCTCTGCTTCTTCCATTACCTTGGCCTTTCCTTTGTCTTGCCCTTGCTTTGAAGCTTGTGCTGCCCCTTCTTGTGTTGCAAATAAGGAAGTTGGCGCTGTTGTATGAGGACTAGGTAGGGTAGGCACCTGTGAAGGACACTCCAAGTCAGCCATTTTCAATAAATGTCTTCTAGCCCTGTCATTTAGCTCTTCTTGGGTCAGGGGCTCTATCAAGGTGTTTTCTGCCATTTTGGCTGGTTTGCATGTCTTGATATGAGGATCATGTTATGATGCTCATAACCGGCGAGTTTGTACTTTATTCTCCTCTTGGATATGAAACCATTGGGGTCATATGGTTTCCATTGGAAGCTCTGGGTTAGGCCTAGGCCTTCTAACATTCTTTCTGCCTCCTTCCATCCTTCTCTTCTGTTTAACACAATATGCCCAAGTTGGTTTTTGACCTTAAGTTGTGCCTTCTTGCCCTTTCCTGAAAAATGGACTAGATCTACATAGGCAAACTGTCTGAAATACTCTAGGGCAAAGAGCCTCATAGGCACATACCTGGGCAGCCTGAATGGTCTAAGCTCACAACCATATATTCGAATCACTGTGTGATGCTGATAGAAATACCAGTCCCCTATGCTATAAGCAGTGGATAGTTGTAGTATCCTCTTCATATCATCAGTGAGTCTTGGAGGAGGCTCTGTTAGAAGCAGGGACATGGCTGGATGGATGAATAAGTCTATAAACTCACAATATGTATAGGGTGAGTAGGCATTGTGATGGAAGATTGAGCTCCAATATACAACCGATCTCGGGTTTCCTGCAGCATCTTGTCTCCTGATCTCAAAAGAGAATTTCTCATATTGGTGATAGAGGATAAGATGATAAATGTATGAGGTGTATCTAAACACCCTCTCTTTGGGTAAATGCAGAAACTGCTCATGTATTTTGTCTGAGATGAATGTGGCATAGTTGTAGCAGATAGGGGTTTTCCCAGGGGCAAACATTAACATCATAACTAATACAGTTTCCTCTATAAACTCCATTGATCTATATCCCAGAATTGAGCTTACCATATGGGCCAGGTCTAGTCCAAGTTGATTTAAATATCCATCAAAGATAGGAGGATGCAATACTGTGTCTGATTTGCTAATAAACAGCTGATTAAACCTTAGGATCTCTGCCTCTGTGAGTGTCTTGGTCCCTTTGTTGATTAAGTCCAGCAGGGACAAAGGAACCATTTTCTTGTCAGTTCTGAACTGAACCATGTCTTTGATGGCTTGAGGGGTGGTATAGAACACAACTTCACCCTTAGGATTTACAACAGCTCTCTGAGATGGCTCATATTGACTGGCACAAAGATAAATTAGGTCAGGGAATTGCCTGACCAGAGGCATTTTAAAAGTTGGCAGGGCAGACTCCCAGATGCCTAAGATATCTGTTCCCTCTCTGTGTTTGGCCCTGAACTCATTTAACAATTGAAGGTGAGGGGTGCATCCTTGCCTGGAGTCTTCTGAGATCTGATAATCCAGGTCTGCTAAGTCCTGCCAGTCCAGCTCCCTCTGAGGAGCATTTAGAGGAGTGAGATTGAGGATTTCAGGGGTTTCCATGCTTTATGCAAATAATAACTGAAATGCCGTTTGAAACAGTGAATTCTGATAGGAACCAAGGTCAACAGGGTTGGTTTACAATCAGGATGAGAATGCTGGCCCCTTAGGAAGGGTTTTTAGCGGCAAGGAGACCTCCTTTGTCAATTGTGGGAGTTTACTTAGGAGTTCACGGTTGCGCGAACAGGGTAGGTTCTTTTAACTGGTTTTGCAGTGAGTTGGAGGTCTCCAACACTGTATTTTGATTTTAATTGGTCGAATAGGGAAAAACACAGTTGGTTTATCGGTGAATTTCACATCTTACAGGCTTTCATGGCGGGTTTTACAGAAAATTCAAGAAAAACCAGTTAAAAGAAGACGAGGCCGAAATACCTGGTAAACAATGGTCTAGGCTGAAGAGTGCAGCTGGATTTTGCGCGCGGGATGCTTCGGAACTGGTTGCAGGTTGGCTGGTGGCGTAGGCGTCGTAAATCCCATGCAGAGGACTAAACAGGAAATTTTCAAAAAATTATGAAAAATGGTGAAAATTGGCGAAAATATGGCTTTTTGGCCTTTTTGGCGCGCTTTATGGATGACGTCAGCATGACGTCATTATGGGGGCCCGGGTTGGGTGACATCATCATGATGTCATCATGGTGACGTGGCAGTCAGCGGTAGGTCCACGGGGGCGGTGATGTGGCGGCCGGGTGGACGAATCAGGAACGAGGCGGGATGAACTGGCGGTGACGTGCACGGCACCGGGGCGCTACCGTGGACGGGAAAGGTGTCGCCATATCGGAAGGGGTCCTGTACGTCGGACGAACTGTCAGGCATCGCTCCGATGCAATCATATGATGACGCGTGCCCCTGAGCTGATGCTGGCCTGATGAAAGCGTCTGACAGATATCGGAAGGTATCTGTCAGACACGTAAGGCCTTCCGATATTGATAATGGCCGTGGATCTGGAGGCGGGCGATCGGACGATGGTCGTGCGCCTAACCTGCGCGAACGGAAACAGCTCCTTTGGTTATCGTGCGGACGTCGGGATTGCCCGAAACCAACCTCCGCCGTAGATCTGGACCTGGCGCGATCTGACGGTACTCGGGTGGGCAACCTGCAAGGACAATAGGGACCCGCGGGCGGGCAATAAACAATAATTTTCCTCTGCAGACGTGGACGGCGGGACCCTCCGGGCGATAAATATTCCTTGTTGGTGAATTTTCAATGGTTTTTCTCGTTTAAAGTATTGTTGCCCGCCAACATTAAAATATAGGCTTTTCAAAGGTTTTTATAAAGTTTCGGGTGTTATTATTTCCGAAGGCGGAAACTTTGGAAAAAGGGGTTTTTAAACAGATTTATGAAATATGAAAAAGGCGAATGACCCCCGTCCTTAGGATAAAGCGGGGAAGGGTGATTTTGCAAGGTTTTCCGCGCATTGGAATAATTTTATGGGTTTTTGAAGGTTTTTTAATGTTTTTTCAAGGTTTTCAAGGTTTTTCAGGGCAACATGGCACTTTGGGTAGGGAAACTGGTCTGAGGTGGAGCAACAAGGTGAGTCATGGGTTCTTGACCTTGACCAGGTGTCAATTCAAGCCCCAGGGATAGAGTATTATGGCTATAGTGCCAGAGAGGGGATATTTATGCATTGTGGGGTTTATACACCATGGTGTTTATAATAATAGGGATAGAGGGGTATAAGGGGCTAAGTAGTAGAGTTAGTTGTTAGCATGGAGGGAATGATATGAGTAAGGGCTAGATCAGCCAAGTTTTCTCTGAAAATAGCTTGAGATTAGGAGTAGTTCAAAATGAAAAGATTTTTGCACAAGAAATGTGGCTTCTCAAAGCCATAAGAATGTAAAACATTTGAATTTCTTATGCTTTGTGCAACTTGGGAAAGGGTGTTAGTAATGAGTGACTTACAAATGAGAAACAATGGAGTTAGTCATGCTCCAGAGTGCTGCTCTTCCTGTAGATGTTTCAGCAACTTTGATTTTGAAAGAGACACCATTTCTGCAACCCCATCTACCTACCCAACTAGTTTTCCTAGCATTTTTTGTTCCTTCTTGGAGGGTGCACTTGGACTTGCAAACCCTTTAACTGCCTTTTCTTTTTATTGGCTTTTTCTCACATTCCCTATCTAATGCAACCCTTATTCCTTCCAAGGTCCCAGATTAGACAGTTGGGAACCTTTGTTTCTCTACCTATCTATTGATCTGCCAAGATTAAACAGTTTGGACAGATATCATTCTCTATTCTAAAACAAGGAAATTGAAAACATGGCATGATCCAGATTAGACTGTTGGACCAGCCATCAAAATTGAGTTTTTATCAAACAGATACAGACATTGCCTTCTCAGGGAAATATGAGATCTTTGCAGTTGTCAAAGCAGAGCATATTTGGACCTTTGATATCCAATCATGAAAAATGAAACCTATTGGTATAGGTATCCAACATACATATTGAGAAAGGTCTTCGACTTATGGGAATCAGAGGATGCAGAGTTTGAAGCCGAAATAATTTCCATGTAATTGACTTCGGCAGGGCTAAGTGGCATAACCTCGCCCCAAGTATCAACAAGATTTGGTGCAGGTATGACCCATGGATCAGATTTAGATCATGTTTACAGAGGCAACATGAGGAGGTGGAAGTGGAAAAATTCCCATTAAGGCAGAATCTTTGAAGAGACCCTTCCCCACACTCTCATAGGGAGCACCAGAGTTCTTGACATATGAAACATTGCCATCCAAGGAGGAAGAGGTAAAGAAAGACAACTGATCGACGGTGAAAATCTTCCCTTGATGGGGAAAATGGATCACACAAAACAAAGAGGAGGTCACGACATGCATGGAATGAGTCCAACTTCGGCCAAGTAGAATATTATAATTTAGATTGGCGTCAATGATATCTACTTTAACTTGCATTGTCATACCTTCCAGGGTGATGGCAAGGTTGGGTAAGACACTGAAAGGTCGCGAATCGCGCCCATCGAAAGCTTCCAAAGTGTTCAAAGACTAGTTCAGTGCAGGCGAACCAATAGCCTTCCAAAATGCAGTTGACATGATGCAGGTGAAAGCACCTTCATCGATGACAGTGCATTGGATGGTCTTCTCATTAATGATTACCTGAATAAGAAAGAGAATATGATGAGGGAGCCGTCGAACATGGTTCTCCAAATCGAAACATATCAAATTAGAATCGGTGGAATCGATGCCCCTGATATCTGACAGCAAAGATTTCTGCTACGATGGGCATCTTTGGAATACCTAAAGAGCCAACACGGCTGACGCCGCTTGAGCCAAATCCTCAACAATATTATAGTGTTTACAAGCTCGGGCGTTGGGATTATACAAGGATTTCTGCAGCACACCTCGAGAGGGTGGCTGTGTAGCGGAATCAGGGTTAGGGCGCTCGATTCATAGAGGGCCAGAACTCGGTGTAGAAGAAGAAGGTACAACCTCTTTTTCTTTCCCAGCTGCCGGAGCTGGAGTTTGATAATCTTTCGATCAGGTAGCCACATTAATTGGCGTGTTCATCATGAACACTTGAGATCCAGAGGAAGTAGATCGGGGTTGGTCTACCATTTGGGTCTGCTGAGACGGAAATGGCTCTTTAAGGATGACAGGGTCCCTTTGAGCAGGCGACTAACTTAGGATCGTCAAGGACAATCCTTAGTGTAGTGATCCTCCTCGCAAATGAGGCAGGGATACTTTGGTTTTCGTTGCGAAGATTCACTAGCAGATGATTTGGGAGGACCCTATTTTGGGGCATCAACTTTAGCTTTTCCTTTTGCCTTTCTTATTTCCTTGCAAGGATTTGTTCGCTGCGGTAGAATGGACAGCGTGGACCTCTGAGGTTTTACCAAGGTCAGGTGGATTCTGAGATGAAATATTTGGAGTAGCATTCGAGATAGGCTTCTGTTTGGAAGAAGTTTTAGCAGGGGTCTGGGATACTGAACCAATAACTCCATCAACAGGATGAACAACTGGTGACTTCGATGCTGCGGGATCAGATTATGGCCACAGAGCATTGGGTAACAACTCGTATAAAGTGCCAGACTGAGAATAAACCAGATCCAAGTACTGGGCACGAGTGATGGCTTGCTCTTTAGTGACGCATCCACCCATAGCTATATCGCGAGAAATTGAGGCTATGAATGATTTGGTAAACCATTTAGTGAGCAAATGATCAACTATCTCGAAATTAATTAGGCGATGTTTACATCTCCATTCATGGATATGATTGGAGATGTGCATCGCAGTGTCTTTCTTAAGCGATGTAAGAAAATAGGTGCTAGTTTCATAGCGAACCAGAAATTGAAAATGCGTGAGGAAAGCCATGGCTAACGAATTAAGGTCATGATAAGTACTTTGAGGTAACTCGATATACCATTTCGCTACAGTGCTCGTGAGGGTTTGTTGGAAAAGACGAAGACGAATGGAATCGTCCACGTATGAGTTCGACGAGCACCAGAGGTGATATGTCATCACATGGGCCTGAGGATCTTCCTTAACTTTTCCATTGAATTTTGGGCAATCACCTGGTATCTTGGACAACACCGGAGGCTAGTACAGTGAATGAAGGATCAGATCATTCATAGGGTGTGATACGTCTGGCAACTCGAGCGTAGCCAAGAAAGGTAATTGAGTGTTAAAAGGCATGGGACGTCGATAAGCGGGCCCATAAGGAGGAGCCCATCCCTGCTGATAAGGATTTTGGCCCCATAGTGGGGGATTTTGTCCATATGGTATCTGAGGCTCCCCCATTGCAAATACCTTGACCATAGGGAGGATTCTAACCTTGAACACCTTGAAACTGCCCAGGCATGGGTTAAAAGGCTATTGAGCCTGTTGACCTTGGACATATGGATATGGGACCTGTTGCCTTGGAAGATAGGGCTGGTGGGCCTGTTGTCCCTGAACAAGAGGGTTCTGGACCTGCAGTCCTTAGGCATAAGGTTGATACGCTTATTTCCCTTAGACGTAGGGTTTTTGTACCACGTGCCCTTGGCCGATAGGATTTTGGACCTATTGACATAGGACAAGAGGATTCTGGGCCTGCTGCTGCAGGACTTGACCTTGACCCTGACCTTGCAAGGGTTGACCTTGTTGGTATGCATACAAGGGTTGTCGTTGACCTGGTTGGTTTTGCTATTGCAAGGGTTGACCTTGCAGTTGCAAAATTTGTCCTTGGGTTTGTAGAGGTTGGCCCTACAAGGGTATGGGTTGAGAGGTATGTGAAGCATATTGCATCTACTATTGCCCGACTTACTGCAATTGATGTAAGGATTGGTCTTGCGGTTGTTGCAAGATACCTTGCTACGGGATAATTTTCCCTTGGTGTTGTGCGAAGAGCCCTTGTTGCAACAGAGGTTTCTCTTGTGGTAACAAAGGCTTCCCTGGTTGTTGTAAAGGTTGTCCTTACTGTTGGAAGGGTACTTGAACAGTGCTCAAGAAATTACCGAACTAAATCTGGCTGTAGCTAGGATGGATGTACTGCCCCAGATTGAAGGGTGTAAGGTTGATTAACCAATCCTTGAGAACCATATGGAACGTAAGGATATTGGTATTAGACCTGAGCCCCATAGGGCTGCTGATACTGAACATTACTCGATCCAGATGGACCAACAAGATTCTGAACCTGTTGGTACTGGACATTGCTTGATCAAGTAGGCTCAACAGGGTTATAAATAATACCAAAAGAGGGTTGGTTTATACCAAGCATGTGAGCTTATGAGTCGCTCACATTAGTGGCACCTGACACCATAGAGACATTCAGGTTCTGCCCCCAGGCAGTGGCACAATCTGGCCACTGACTAATGGGATAGAAGAACTGATAGAGACAATCTTTGAAACTACCGTTTGTGACTGACGTGTAATTGGATAAATGATACAAGGGTATTCAGAACGATAGGATGCACTGGGACTGAAGTAACAGCCTGTTGGGAAGTCACGTTTGTGACGAACATACCTGACGTAGGCCCGAGGCCTGACGCCCATACAAGATTGTGGTAGAGTGATGAGGCACTAGGTGTGCCTGAAACTAAGTACCCCAAAGACACATAGTTGGGTGGAAAATTGGTGGGAATACCTTCCAAATAAGGGAAACCCTTGGGAGGGAATTGCAATTAAAATTCTTCCCCCTCAACAGTGTGTGGAGTAGAAACTTCGGAATCATATGGAGATGTGACTGGAGCATCGCCTTCAGGTTCCATGTTTGAAAACAAACGACGACGAATGGCTGAACGCATACTGGGGGATAGTTCCAAAGGAACACCCGACTGGTCATATGGACTGTAAGGACGCCGCAGTGATATCTCAACAACGTCAAACAAAGGGTTCGGAGGATAGATAACCAGTCCAAGCTGACCGTCAGTGGTCAGCGAGTTCCTAGAGTTCAAACGGGATTGTCCGGAGATTCCGGGCCAAGATCAGCAGATGAACCTGAATCGAAAGCAGGCGTAGGACGAGATGACAATGGTTTAACACTCAAAACAATTGAGAGTTCAACATTTTGTTCCTCAAGTGACTCTGATAACTCAGGAAATGGCTCCTCAGACAATCTTTCAGACGAAGGAGAGGAAGAGGATTTGGGTGAACCAAATGGTTCAGCCACGATGACCTTGTCTTAGTCGACAGAACAAATAACTTCAAGGCTTTAAAAACGTCATTTGAAGGGAACTCACGATTTGGTCAAAAAGACTAACAAGATATTTTGGATCGTGGGTAATCAATTATTAAGGCGCATAAAAGACTGATGTTCTTTCATTTTTTAAGAGTCGAGAAAGAAACAAAGATGACTCTATCACTTTCGATTGGAAATGAGCTCGAAAGGACAAGTGCTCGAATGATCTTTTAAATTTAATGAGTCAAAAAGATCAAATGGTTGCTTTGGATGACCTAGATAAATAGAATTACCAGGCAACCGTGAACTAAAGAATACCTCCTGGTGAACCAAGAAATACGAGTAGGTAATCTCCCCGAATGCCGTGTTCGGTGTATCACGTTCGCAAGGCGACCGACTCGGCTTCCTAAGGATAAAAGGATTGTAACCTAGTGTGGTCTCCTATTATATACTTGATGGTACGGGGAGCACAAATCCGTACTAGCGCTATCTAATGCCAAAGCTAATGACAACGGCTAGGTTTAAAGACGCCAGAACACGTCTCTAGCTTATACCTTCTAGATATGGCCGTTAATGTCAAATGCGCCTTAGGTTAATTGAATTCATTTTAGAGTTGATCTTGAGTTAAGTTTTAGTTTTCAGGTCTTAACAATGCTACTCGAAAAACCTAAAATGCAACTAAATGGGACAAGACCCTTTCAATTCGATGAAATGCTTACAATAGAGAGGGTAGAAACTACTCAATCATATGCAAACAATCAAACAACTGAAAATGAAATGATCTTTCACTACCTTACTTTTTAAAAAAATAAACTAATGAAAAATGCATTCCAATTCCTAATACCCTGACAAGCACTTATCTATTAGTCCTTTGAAAACCAAAAATTATTTTCCTTTTTCAAATTCTGATGCAATTTTAGTCTTTAAAAAGATGCAAATTTTGTAACACAATGATGCAACACGCTAGAATTTCATACTTTCTCATGAAACAACGAAACAAACTTTGCATACAAACTTTCAATGAAAAGTTCTCTAGACAATAAGCTCTCCAAGCAAATGAAAACATGAAAAGAGAAGTTCGTTCCAGAAAAGAAACATTTAGGCGAGAAAACAAAACTTTTTCAAACTTGTGCAAAAAGAGGTCAAAGTCGTAAAAGGAAGAAAACAAAATGCAAAGAGTAAGCACACCTACAACCTGGCTTAGTGAGTCCATAAGCTGCTGAATGGGTGACCAACTAGATGCCCTAGTGTTGTGGGCAACTCAATGACTCAGTCAGTGAAATAGCAAGATGACAAACCAACAAGCAAGCAAAACCAAATGAAAAGTAGCTTTCTAATTAGGGAGAAAATAGTAAAAAAGGCTTACGGGATCAAAAACACAAGAGCAGAACACACTAGCCAAGATTGGGGTCTAGCCCTAATATTTACTTACAGGCATCAGCGCGACTGCCTAACTGACAACAAGCACTAGAGGTTGGTCGATGCGACTGTTCCTCAGCAATTCTCGCTGGTCGGCAAAAAAGTCAGCAGATTAAGTGTGCTGGCCAAGGTAACTAAGGAAAAATATTTTTTTTTTCAAAACGGGGACCAAATCTGCTACTATGAATTTTGGACTAAGGCTAGTAAGCAGGAGAAAATAAACAGAACCAAAGGGGAAATGTAAAACTAGAAAAGTTCTCACGAGATCATGAAATCCAAAACAAACAAAAAGATGGGATCTCCCCAGCAGAGTCGCCAATTTGTGGTGAAGTAAAATTATAAGTGTGGACACGAACGAATTCCTCTAGCCTGATGATGGGTCTAGCCACAACAGATACATTCTATGGAAGATTTCCTTAGGTTGGAATCAATCAAGAGGGCCTACCTCTTGGTCCACTTATCCTACTTGATGATGTGCTCGCTTGTTTGCTCCAGCTATCTCTCACTTCCTTCTTCAAGCACCTGAAACAAGTAAACAACTACAAACAACAAACGTGACAATAGACAAATTGCAATTCAACCTACTTAACAAGTCAAAAAACATTAAGCCATGAATATATACTGTAACAAAACATGTAGAAAATCAATCGATAGTTGCATATATTAATATCAAAGAGAGATTACAACCATTTGCCTTGACGTTTCAGTCCTCCTCTGACAAGAATAGGTTCCCACACACTTCTGCTAGCATTCCATGATGGCTTCAAACAACAATAGTTTAAAGGGTCTTCCCTTTAGGCTTCAATCCAAACCAAAACACACTTCTCCCTCAACACAACTAGATAGCTACAACTAGTAATAACTTTCTTGTCTACTCCAAAATAGTATCAACACTTTGCAACTATAACACTCACACTCAACCAAAAACTATCAACTGTGACTAGTTTGTGCTTGGGAAGAAGGGAGGTTTATATAGGAAATATGGATGGGAGATGGATCCTCTTCTTATGGGAGAAGGACTTATCCCTTAAGGTAGTTCCATCATTATATGGGAAAGGAGCCGAAACTGTCATCCTCTACCCCATCTGGTTAAACCATTTACCAGACTTGTGTTACAGAGCTTCTAGAGTTGGAAGCTTCGGCTCTAATTTAAAAAAATTCCATAACAGGACCGGCGTGACTGAGACACAGCTCAATCGCTCTGGTTGGCGCGAGGAGTAGTGTTAATCTCTGCACCGGCACGGGGGAGACAAAGGCCATTAGCACCGGTCTTGTAAACTAGGCAAAACAGAAGTTTCAGGGGAAATTGTGCAAAAGGGAAATGAT
>APFE031219887.1:266064-291676 GCA_000404065.3 Pinus taeda
CTAGGCAGCGACTGCTGAGGCTCACTACAGCCTTAGACCTTCTCTCACACCAAAGCAACAAATACAAGTAAATGGAATAGCAGAAAGTAAAATAGAACAACAAATGGAAAATGGAACAACAAGTCTAAAATGGAACGGCCGTAAATGGAACAACAAACTAGAATTAAAGGAATCTGAACAACAAACTTTAATTAACAACAAAGCCAAATTAATAGCAATCTTTACTCTAAGAATAAATTGGAAAACACACAGAAATAGAATAGCATTGATTAATGATAGGATATGAAACAATGCTGGAAAGCAAAACAATAACTTAACACACGACACACCTCAATAGTAATCTGATCTTGGTAATTCAATTGTCAGTCTTAGTTATAAATAAAACGACTGTCTTTTAGCACAGAGCAGCAATGTTCATAGATTCAACAATCGCAAGGAAATATAATTCTAAGATGAATTCAATAATACCAATGGTCAAATGTTACAACACAGACATTCCATAATTAAATCGCAATGGTATCCTGTAAAAACCAATTATACCAGCAATTAAAGAAACAGCAATGCACTGCAAAGTCAATATGATATTTCTGTCTCAGAAAACGATATCACTTAGCAGATCAAACATAACAGAGCTGTGTTGTAAAATAATAAAACAAATCAGATTACCGAATCACACTGATGAGCAAACCACACATAAACCAAAGAAGATAATATACAACAGCAGCGTACTCCACTAGAGGCTGGGCCCTTAGCCGCCAGCGGACGCTGCTGGGTTACTTCAGAAGGAAAAGAGTGAACAGCAACGCCCAAATTATGTATTAATCATTAAATGGTGAAATCATTACAAAGTTGAAGCTTTGAGACTTACAGCATAAAAAAATCCTTCCTTCCTCCTATCCTATCCTGAATCCTTGCTTCTGAATCTCTAATTCAAATCATCAATTCTCCATCATTTGAATCCCCAAAGTCATCCTGAAGTCCTCCTGAAGCCATCCCGAAGCCATTTTATCTCTGATCTTTGTTTTCATTTAAATAGAGAAAGATCAGAGAGCAGTTACAACATATATAATTACAACATGATTTCTTTTACAAATTTGGGTTTATTCTAACCAGATGATCAACAAGAAAATATATTTCCTTTCATCTCTCAACAAAAGCAAGACGAATTTGGGTTTGCAGTTGAGATTTGGAGGACGGCTGCAACTGCAAATCTAAGAAAATCGTGCTCAAAGAACCCTACGTTTCTCTCTGTACAAGCCAAATTTGGGAAAATCGTGCTTTATGAAGTTAATTGGGCCTGTTCTAGACAAAACCCATGTTTCAGATTTTCCATATTCGTCTTCATTTGCTCATAATCGCAACCGCAAAGCTTTCACTCCTTAAACCAGCGAATTTCTGAGTTGGCAGATTTAAAAATCAAATCTTCAATCTGGAAGTTACCTTGGAGGCTAAAAATGGTGAATAACATTATAACCAACTTATTAGAACTATCATTGATAAAATAATTCATAATCATCTATTTATTAGAAATATAGGAGAATAAATAATATTCATCCATAAGATCATAAATCATTTATAAAATGGATTTAAATGATAAATTATAACAAATGATATGATGAAGAATAGTGGAAATGGGCGGGATAAGTGTTCAAAGTGATAATAATAATGGCATATTAACGGCCCAACACTTGGTATCTAGCATCAACCAGGGACTTGACCAAAGCGTACTTAGGAACTTGTTGTCCTGATCTGAGAAAATGGACTTTGGGATCCCAAAGTGTACCGATGTTCATTCAAAGAAGAGCTTAGCAATGGCTTCTTTATGATACTCTTCTTGCAGCTCGCCAGAATGGCCACCTTAGAAAATTTGTCGACGACCATGAAAACATAGTCATTACCATGCTTAGTAGAAGAAAGGCCCGACATGTAATCCATGGATATGGATTCCCAAGGTCAACTAGGAGTAGGTAAAGGAGTATATAAGCCTTGCTTCTTGATGGTTAGTTTGGAAATAATGGAGGAAGTCCAAGATCTAATGTACTTCCCAACATCCTGTGAGAGGTTTGGCCAATAAAATACTTCTACGGTACTCCCACTATTTACTCTACCCCAAAATGTCTAGCAACTTGACTGTAGTGTGCCTCCCAAATCATCTTTGCACACTCAGTTGAAGGAACACAAAGGTGTCCTAGGTGGCATAATAGTGCATCTTGGAGGTGAAAATTTGGAACTTTCTTGCCTTCTAGGAGTGTCTAGTATGTGTTACCAAATTCTGGATCGCTCTTATAAAGATGCAACCGGCCCACAGTCTCATGCTGAGTAAGAACTACACCAATAGCATAACCAGAGGTATCATCCTTGATCTAAAATGATTACCACAGGTCCAATATTGTGAGCACTAATGTAGAGCAAAGGAAATGCTTCAACTCGACAAATAGCTTCTGTTGGGATTCAAGCCAAAATAACTTTTCTTTCGCTCCTCACTTGGTGACTTGACTCAGGGGCCAAGAAATATGAGAGAACCCCAACACAAATCTACGATAGCAGTTGGAAAGGCCTAGAAAGATATGCAATTCTATTAGAGTGGTTGGTGTTGGCCAATCCTGAATGATTTGTGTCTTTGCTGGGTCCACATGCACACCCCGCTCATCAATAATGTATCCCAAATATTGAACTTGGGTCATACCAAAAGTACATTTCTACAAATTGGAACACAACTTGTGTTTCCGGAGGGTTTGGAGGACCTGTAGAATATGGTGGAGGTGCTCTTCCAAACTTTGGATCAAGATCATAATGATATCGAAATACACCACCACGAATGAGTTGGTGAAGGGTCACAAGGTGTTGGGACATTTGTCAACCCGAAAGGCATGACCAGCCATTCGGAAAGGCTCTTGTTCTATTTGAAGGCAATCTTCCACACATTAGAGTGTTCGATCAGTACCTGGTAATAATTGAAATTCAAGTCAACCTTGCTGAAATATTTGGCCCCCTTAATTTGTTCAAGAAGTTCATCAATCTATGGGATTGGATACCTATTCTAGACAGTGATCTTGTTCAGTGCTCGATAGTCAACACAAAGTCTCTAAGTCCCATCCTTCTTCTGTAAAACATGATCGGGCTCCCACAAGGTGATGAACTTGGCCTGATGTTCCCTTTCTGCAACAACTCCCAAATCTGCCTCTTGATTTCATCGTTCTACATAACAGAGCTTTAATAGATCGATCCATTGGGTAGCACAAGCTCAGGATTAGATTGATGGAGCACTTGACCTGATAGTGTAGAGGTCCCACAGTGGGTGAGGTGAAGATTTCCCTGTACCCCTCCACAACCTTATCTATCTACTATTTTCATGCGAAGGAGCACTGTCTGGAGGCCATGACCAAAGACTTCTTCTTTTCGTGAGGGAAAATCATAAGGAAAACAAATTTCCCAGTCTGGGAAATGATCTTACTGCATTCCTTCACAGTGACCAAATACATGGTGGTAGGCGGTGGTACCTACAGTATCCTATACAACGTATCATGTAAAGTAATAATAATAGTTTGAGGCTTAGACTCATACACAACATGTTTCCGCTTCCACAAATATGGCTAGGCTAATAACACATCACAAACTTCATGAGGAGAAACATCACATAGTACCTCATCCATGAAGAGCTTGATGCTATAGGGAAGGCGACACTGTTGGCTAACATGGATATGTTGCCCTTGGTGAAGTCACTTGATGGTGTATGGTTGTGGGTGTGGTGTGGTCGATAGGCCCAATTAGTTCATGACCTCTGCTGAAATGAGGTTATTTTGGCTCCCAATGCTGACAATGAATTGCAACAGGGAACCGTTCACCCAAATCTATGAGTGGAAGAGTCGCTCCCCCTCCTCTCGATTTTTGGGCTCATCCTTATGGATCTTGGTGGTGGAAATCGTGGCACTACACTCCGCATCGATAATATGATTACCTTTTTCATTCTCCTTATCGATTTGTAACTTAGAGTCAGGACATGCATCTGATTCACAAACTTTTAGCTCGACCACCAGTGGCTGCTTGGCTCGACATTGACTTGTGTTGTGAGTGGGGCTCTTATGGAAATCACACCATTTCCCTTTGTCGCTATTTGTCTTCATGGTGTTTTTCTTCCCTGGTGGCATCGTGTGGTTGTCCTTAGTCACCCCACCTTGGCTTTGTTCTTTGTTCTGCATCTTGGGGGCACCTTTCCCTTTCTTTAGATTCGAATATCCAAAGTCTCGCTTCTTCTATTTAAATTTTTGCTTGATCTTAACAGTCTATCGATAGGCGACAACAAAAGAGGAGATGTCGATGAAATCCATCTCATCCTCGATGTACGTGTGTAAGTAGCCATATTACTTTAGTAGAAAATGCTGCTAAGAATCCTTGATTCCGAGCTTCGTGCGAATGTATGGAAAAAATTTATGAACTCTGACACATCTTGGTCCCTTCTCTGCCCCATGGTGGTCCACTTTATGTATTTATCTTCATAGCTCTTGACAGAGTAATATTTTCCCTTGATGGCGTCTCAGAAATAATTCCAGGTGGGTGTGACAAAGAACAATGAGGATTACCTCTCATCCTTTTGTTAACAGTAGGTTTCCCATCAGTCCTTGACATGTGGGGTGGCTTTGAGAAATGAAAAAGTAATATTTTTCCTATTGGAAGATTTGTGAACTAAAAAATATAATTCCAATAGATTTAACCATCTGTGTATGGCATATGCATCTATCTGACTGTCAAATATGGGAACATCAAAGTTAAATCATACCTTAAAAGGCATTACATCTGCAAAGTGGTTTTTAGATGAAGATGCGTTGCCTGTGGGTAGTTGTCGAAGGATCTGTGCAAAGTTATCCATCATCGCTTTCCTCTGTCGCTCAAGGGATTCCTCAATCAAAATTTTTAAAGGATCTCATGCCTACTCATATTTATTTTCTTCCGCCATGGGATGTCATCGAGGTTTGTGTTACCGGGAATAGTGTCCACTTAGATGCTGCTATTCCCACTAATACTGGTAGCTATCTTAGAAACAAACAAGTAAAGTCTACTTTCACTTTCCTTTATGAAAATAGATAGGAGTGGAACAAAGGAGACCAACATTAGTCTTGCGCTTGATTTCCTCTCCTTCCTGATAGAGAATTGTAGCTTCTTCTTCATCTGCCCAACTTCAAAGAGCACCTATGGAATCACAACAACATAGTACTATTGAAGAACAAAGATCTATATTCATAAATAACACAGCACCAGATGTGTGCTAACCATACAAATGCATATATAAGTAAACATACAAGAATATGGAGGAAAACTTGAATAGCTTTATTAAATGAAAAGTAGCAAGAGGATTAGAACCATATGTTCTATCCCAGCATCATCCTCTAGCTAGAAAGCCCTTCTTCACCTCAAGTAAAGCTTAGATCACCCAACACTATGAATATACACCAGAAAACCAACAACACTTCTCTACAAGATACAAGATTCTAGCGTCTGGATCTCTGTGATGAGGGATCCATATATAGATGATTGTAGGGAGGTGAGTCATCTTCTGGGGTCTTGATTAGTGTCCTCTCTCTGATAGTTCTTGCTTCCACTCGGAGAATGATGATCTCTTACTCATCCCTGGTCGAAAACAAAGAGGCAAGTGTCAGAGGGGAAGCTTCTGGAAGATTCAATGATCTTAGACCTCACATTTTGTCCCTTCCATTTGTCCATTCCCAACCATCGCACCCTACATAGGAGCCATTCAGTATGCATTGCACCCTAGACAATGGGAAGGTGATATGCATTGCACCCTCTGCACTGGGTTTTTAGTATGGTCCAGTTTTGACCATTTATGAGAAACTTTGAGTGGAGAACTTCTGGGAGATGATGTAATCAGATGAACTTGTTCCTTTAGGCAATGAAGCAACACTTTTAGGGACTTAGGAGCCCTCAATTTATGGATATTTATGATTGGGGTTGAAGTGCCCAAAAATTTCTATAACAATTGCCCCCTAAAGCATGGGGTCGTTAATCTTTTTGATGTCAGGTGAAATGCTTTACTATGAGGATCCGAAGTTTTTTCGAGCTGGGAGGTGACCTGTAATAAGACACAATACAATACATTATTTTGACAACATTTTTTCATGATCTAGCTAAGGTGGGCATTCCCATGCTTAGCTTTATAAATTCATTTTCATGTACATAGGACAGACAATCGTATGTGTGGCAGACTGATGATTTGGACACATCATCCTTTGATTTGGATGATCATCTGTTTGGCAATGATGTACACTTGACGTATTTATATTCCTAAATATATCGCAGCCCGAATGGATGAAACTAGATCTGGGGTCTTCAAAACTCGTTCAATCTTCACTCAGAGTGCAAGTCGATCCATGTGAAAAATGTTCTCGAGTCGAACATGGAAAGACATCCCCTGATTACCAGCCAATGATGTAAGCTGTTAACACACGCGAGAGGAATCACCAATAATGACAATGACCCTCAAGGTACTAAAGTACAATTCACGTGGTGTGAAAAAGGACTTGGCGTCGAACACCACGTAAAATCTCTCGGTCAAAGGCCATTGATGTAAACCTGTCACCGAAAGTGAGAAACTGCCATTGAGGCATGCAAGCTTCAAAGTACTGAAAGGGTTGTTCTTAAGTCAACTTCTTGGATAATGAGCTGATGTTGACAAGAAGTGACCCATCACAGGAGGGCCTTAATGAATCCCACATCAATGACATGGAACGAAGCAAATGATTTTGGAGGTCAAAGCAATCTGACGATACAGGGTTCAAGGTGGCAGTCATGAAGGAATGGAGCATGAATGTATTGTAGTGGGTGAGACACAGGAAAATTGTCTGAATGACTTCTCTTGAACATATCGGTGACATTGACGATGGATTGGTAGCATTAACCCCAAGGATGGATGGTGTGATGGAACAATGGCGATGACCAATAAACAGAATAACCCAACCCGGCTTGGATGCAGAAGGAAAGTGTCATGTTCAAGTGCGACTTGCTACCAATAAAGCTTTTTCAAGTTTTCTTCCCAATTTTCCCTAGTCATTGCTGACCAGTACCTCTTTATTTTTGTTAAGCTTGAGGAGGATAAGATATGCTTGTTCTATAATCCACCCTTCGGGCGAACCTATCGCTATATTTTAGTGAGCCTAATGACAGTGAAACTCATTCTCATCCATTTGGACAAGTTTGTCTCTATTTGGTTTTAATGAGTTTAACGACAAAGATAACTCGATCCCTTTCAATTTTAGAGAGTCTGAAAGGAACAGAAAGGAGACTCCAAAGATTATTTTTCATCATGTAATCCCTTAAGTCCAAAAAAGTGTAAAATAATACTAAAGGGATAAATTTTCGATAGTTTTAGTGAGTCGAACAAGACAAGTGCTCGATATTTTTGTGTAATAATCCCTTAGGTCCAAAAAGATTAAAATCTAGAGGAGGGATAGCACTTCCGATGACTTTAACGAGCCGGAGAGGCCAATCGCTTGGAAATCTTTCATATTTTATGATTCAGTTGAAAAGAGCTTAAAGGAGACTCGTTTCGAGGAACGAGTGATGATTTTGGGTAGCAGTTGATTCCAAGTAAGGTTTGGAATTCTCCAATCACGGCAGTGTCGTAAGGATGGCTAATAGCATCGCTCTTCGGAGATGTTCCTCAAAGGGGTAACCAATCATATTGGGGTGAATGATCGGCTAAAAATAGAGTGGAGGTGATGATGAGAACATGACCAAGGCTCAAAAGCTGGCGATAAGGCATTCACAATGGTTATTTATTGGTCTTTTTTTTAATGAGCTTAAACTCTGGGGGAAACATTTGCTCATGACTTATGTTTATTTTTTAACGAGCTTGAACTATGTGCTAAAATTGCTCGTGGGGGTTTTATTTTTTAACGAGCTTGAACCCTACGATAACATTGCTCGCCAGTTGTATGATAAGGATGTCTCATTCAAGGTACCATTTTGAAGGGACTTGCACCTTTTGAAGCTTTGCCCCGAATCCTTTCTTTATGCAAGTTAGGAAATGACCAGCCTTACAGGTTTAAAGGGTTAGAGGTCCTACAAATTTAAAAAATAAATAGGGCTCTTCGCTTGCATGCAGAAAGGTTTGCATGCCCCCAGGTATAGTGAAATATTCCCAGGTTACCATGAAAGTTCCCCGCGAAGCGGATCAAATGATTCCTTGGCGATGTCTACCGAAATAGACAAAGGTGAGCGGTGCAGATGCATGCCACTCCCATAAATTTAACGAAGGTATCTTATTCCAGCCTAATCCCATTTTCCTATCAGGATGGGTGTGTCAGAATAGTCATATATCCCATGCGGAAACCCTCTCTATACCCAAGGTTTTCCTGCCGAAACAGATCAGGGTGCATGCCCCCTGGGTTTCAGTCACATCATCCTGAATCACTCGCGCTCATCAGGTGGACGGACTAGAGATAAATGAGACATTCCTTGCGTGAAAAGACCATTTGGGGATGGTATTTGACTATTTGCAATGTGTGAACCGGGGAATGACATTTGGTCCATGAGCTTAACTATTCTGCCTTTGTGCGGAAAACACATTACTCTAAAGAGTGAGGAGACGATGGCTCCCATGCGATTAATATAGTCGCGTCCAAGGAGTAGATTATAATCCAAGGGTCCTTGAACTACCATTATGTTCATGTGAATGTTTTTCCTTCTGAAAGTAATGGGCACATTTGGAAGGATCCCTAAAGTCCGATTGGTTCCTTTGTTGAAGCCTGTCAGATTTCTCATTTTAGGCAAAAGCGATGGCGAACCAAGCGCTTTCGAAGCAGTTGCGGAAAGGATACTCACAAAAGCCCCTTCATCGATGATGGTACCAGCCATTACCATTCTGTAAGCTTGTACAATGATTCTGAATGGTACACTAGCTGGTAAACAGGGTCTGCCTAGTAGATTCCAGTCGAAGGAAACGACTAGGTTGCTTGGAGGTGGGACCGAGTAGACAGTCGGATATGACTTTGATGAACTTCCTTCCTGCAATAAAGGAATGGGTGGACTGCCCCCAAGTTCATCAGAGTCTGTGTTGATGAAAAGAATTTGAACGATGTCATTCTTTGTCTCTTCAGTGATGGTATCATTCGAAGATGAATACTGTGAAGGCACGACTGGGTCAACTGCCGTTTCGACCTTTTGACTTTCGTCTGGTATGGATTCAGAGGGTTCATTTTCAATGATAGATGCTTCAGCTGACCACAATGATGGGCCAGTCGGATTTTCAACCAGTGGTAGACTTGGCAAGAGTTTTTTATATCTAGGAGGGAGCCGTAGCAGTGAAGTAGGATGATCATCCAAAACTCTTTTAGCCTCACCAAGGAAGGGACAACGGTGGACGGCGTGATTGCCTTCACACAATTTACAAGGAAATCTGGGATTCCTTTTCTATCCAGGTTCTTCACTTTCATTGGTTGATGGTGTGCATTCAACATGATCATCAGAGGTTGACACCACCGGATTGTGCAAACAAGGAGACCAGTCCCTTAAGATCCGTGGCATGCAGGGATAATCTCGGTGATAGTGGTCTCCATTGAAAATGACATAAGGAGATTTAGGGTTTAGATGGTGCGGTGTGATGATTTTCGCTAGATGATGCTTAGTAGCCCCCTTTTGATTTTGGTTCCTTTTTCTTCTTTTCCTTTTTCTCTTTCTGCTTCTTCTTCTTCTCAGTTACTTGATTTTTAGCTTTATCAGCTTTATCAAGCGAAGAGGAAGGAGGAGAGGGAGAATCAGATGAAGCAAAAGGTTGGGAGGCAACCATAGTGTCATCTAGTTGCTGACATGACTGTTCAAGAATTACGAGATTCTGAACAATAGAGGTAGAGAAGAGGCAGACAGGCAAACCAATTGTCAACCCTGGAAGTGACAATGTGGCCATATGGGGTGCACCAACATCTCCCCAAGAGGAGAAGGGACTAGGATTTCCTCCAAGGGGGAATCTTTGGTTGGTAGACTCCATTTTCTCAACCTAAAGACCAACAAGGGAATTTGTGATGTTATTCCGATTAAAATAAATTTTAGACACTTTGACACAACTTGTTTTTTCAATTTTAAAGAGTCGAGAAAAAACAAAAGATGACTCTAGTCGCCTTCAATTTTTATTGAGCCTGAAGTGACAAGTGCTCAGAGGACCTTGTCCTTTAAGGAGTCTGAAAAGGAGAAAAATGGACTTCTATCGAGATCTAGGTGGAGGGGATTACCAAACTAATCACAAAATTGCAAAATACTTTTTACGGTACAACAATCAATCTTCTCGAATGTTGTGTTCAGTGCATTGCAATCGATAGGGCGACAGACACGGCTTCCTAAGGGTAAAGGATGCAGCCTATTGTGGTCTCCAAAAATATACTCGACGGTACATGTGAGAAGAGGTCCGTACTGGCACTTTTCGTCTCAGAGTGGAGGAATCACCCAACCAACAATGAAAACAATAGTTACCAGGTTTTACAACGCCGGAATATGTCTCTAGCCTAGACCTCTAGATGTTGTGCATTAGGTTCCAAAGCGTTGTTAGATTCATTAAATTTATTTTAAGTTTATCTTTCTTAAAAATTTGATGTGTATACAATTCCTAAAATGTAGTCTAAGATGATAAACAAATGTTTAATCTTATTTTGGCAATGAAAATCCTAGCTACTAGGGAGAGAAAGTTAAGAATCTTTCAGCAAAGAGCACAGAGCAGATGCTAAATGCACTGTCCTAAATCAAACCAAGCAGTCTAAATGCAGATGCACATGCATGCATTTGTTTTCAGCCTTATTAATGTATGAATGATGATAAGAAAGCTATGTGCAAATCTGAATTATTTTCAAAGCGACAATACTCAACAAATTTCTTTTCAAAATGAAGTGAAGGTAAGAGAGACACTTTGCGATTTCGAAATGCAAATTGCTTTTCGACACTTTAAAAACTAATAATTAAAATCATATGCAATAGTAACTATATAATCGACTATCAAAAAGAATGGTTTTGTCTTCTATGACTGAAAACGACAGCTACGACACTTTCAGATCAAGGAACGGTAGTTCGACTATGCTACTTTTTTACAAAAGAGAATTGAAAATGGCACACAATACATAAAAGCACTTACAGTTATTTGCACTATGGAGGTGGAATAATGTAAGAGAAGGGAGTTTTCACAGAAATACACTAACCACAGACAACAAAACTCCTGAATAGGGCTGAAAACAGTGAGGAAAAACCAAATTCTGAAGGTAAAGTTAACCTTCCCTGACCATCGCACTTGTCACACTGTGATCCAGGTGGATATTGGTGGCCACCCACTAATTCCACTTGGATACCCTCTAGTGCTTCTTTCAATTTTTTCAGTTTCCTTAATTATAGCATAGTTTACTATTTTTAGCAGTTTTTCGGGTCCTAAACTTCTGGAGCCGTTTTGAGGCCCTAAACGACGTTTTTTGGGAAATCTACCACCAACGACTTTTGTATTTAAAAATCATCTTTTTCGTCATAGTCCTCGAAGAGATCTTTCCAACGGGCTATCATGCACGTCAAACAGAGATAATACGACCAATTCGCGACCCCCGGAAGTTGATGTACCAACTTACCCAAAAAGACGGGGCCCACAATTTGGCGTTTCATCTTCTAGGGTTAGGTTTTGGAATGTGAAGGGTTTTTCCATTGTTTCTCAACAATAAATAGGGCTTCGAGCCTCTTTGTAACATATTTCAGAGGCATGTAGCCACACATCTCTTCTCAGAGATAAGATACCATCGCCCTAGCTGGTTTATTTCCATTTCTGGTTGTAATCATATTTCAGTATTTTCCATTACTGAAATGAAGTATTATTTCCACTGCATCTTTGGGTATATGGTTATCTCTATAATTTTTTGCGTTCCTATTTAAGTCTGGACTAGTGGTATCAGAGCGGTCTGCTTTTTCTCTATTTTTTCTTTGCATGTCCCCAACGAGGTCAGGATATAAGGAGTTAGTGCTTGAGCTAGTCGAACCTTTGCAATACCAGACTCGCAAATCCCGACGGCCTCCCATGGCAGATGGGAAGAAAGACGAGGGAGTAGGAGATCCTATCAAAATCTTGCTCGAAGAAGCCCTTGAATGACAGTGGAACGTGATGATGGACAGCTTTGCCCAAATCCTTCAGCGACTACCCAAAAGTGACGCATCGACTTCCAGCAGCTACTCTGGAAACGCCACGCCCTTTAAGGTACAATTTAATTTTGAAATCCCCATATTCGAGGGTCAGATAGATGCAGATGTTGTAGATAAATGGTTAAATCTACTAGAGGGTTATTTTCCTGTTCATGAATTTTCGAATCGGGAAAAGATTGTTTTCTCTCTTCTCAAAGCAGCCCCCCACATCAAGGACTGGTGGGAAACCTACTGTGAGCAGAAGGATGAAACTACATGTTCGCTATTTTCAGCCACACCCACCTGGAATTCATTCCCGGATGCCATTAAGCAGCAATACTACCCTGTTGGAAGCTATGAGGATGAATACATAAAGTGGACAATGCTGCGGCAGGGAAGGGATCAAGATGTGCCTGAGTTCACCAATATTTTCCATACCCTTTGCACGAAGTTGGGTATCAAGGATTCGGAGCAGCATTTGATACTCAAATACCGTGGCTTCCTGCATAAGTACATCCAGGGAGAAATGGAATTCCTGAACATCTCCTTGCTCAGCATAACATACCGATATGTCGTCAAGATCGAGAAGAAGTTTAAACAAAAGAAGCGAGACATTGGATCTGCAAATCCAAAGCAAGGGAAAGGTGCCCCGAAACCATAGAACAAAGGACAAAGCCAAGGTGGGGCAGCCCAAGACAACCCGCCAAAGCTACAAGAAAAGAACAGTGCCGCAAAGCTGAAAAAGGACACGGGAAAATGGTGTGAGTTCCATAAGAGCTCCACTCACAACACAAGTGAGTGTCGGGTGAAGCAGTCAATAGTGGCTGAGCTAAAGGTTTCAGAATCAGATGTAGGTTCTGACTCTGAGTCAGAACAGAGTCAGAACCCGACAAGGGGAATGACAAAGGGAAGCAGATCATTGATGCAGATCCCAACGCCATTGTTGCTACTGCCAACATCCAGAAAAATGAACTCGAAGATCCAAAGGAGGAGGAGCATCTCTTCCACTCCCAAATGTGGGTAAGGGGCTCCCCGCTACAGTTCATTGTTGATAGCGGGAGCCAAAAGAACCTCATTTTGGTAGAGGTCATGAAGCAGTTGGGCTTACTGACCACAGCACATCCACAACCGTACACCATCAAGTGGATGCACCAAGGACAGGATCTTCGCGTGAGCCAACAGTGTCACCTTCCATACAACATCAAGCACTTCACAGATGAGGTATTGTGTGACATTGCTCCCCTTGAAGTTTGTGATGTATTATTAGGACAACCATACTTGTGGAAGCGACATGTTGTGTATGAATCAAGGCCCCGTGCTATTTTTATTACATTGGGAAATCAGTTGTACAGGATACCAAAGGTAGCACTGCCTACTACCATCTCTTTGATTACTGCAAAACAATGCAGTAAGCTCATTTCCAAAACTGGAAAATTTGTTTTCCTTTTGAAATGCCCTCAAGGAAAGAAGAAGATGGTGGCCACAACCTCCAGACAGGGCCCCTCTGCACGACAACTACAGATGGACAAGGTCATGGAGGAGTATGAGGACATCTTCACCTCCCCCCTAGGGGTTCCTCTACACTGTCAGGTCAAGCACTCCATCGATCTGACCCCAGGTGCGCCTCTACCCAATGGACCAATTTATCGGTGCTCCGTTCTGGAGAACGATGAAATCAAGAGGCAGATACAGGAGTTGCTACAAAAAGGCCACATTCGTCCGAGTTCATCGCCTTGCGGGAGCCCAATTGTGTTGGTACAAAAGAAGGATGGGACTTGGAGACTCTGTATTGACTATCGGGTGCTGAAAAAGATCATTGTCCATAATAGGTACCCAATCCCACAGATTGATGACCTCCTGGACCAACTAAAGGGGGAAAAATATTTCAGCAAGATTGATGTGAAGTCAGGATATCACCAGGTACCGACCGAACCTTCTGATGTGTGGAAGACTACCTTCAAAGCCAAGGAGGGCCTTTTCGAATGGTTGATTATGCCTTTTGGGTTGACAAATGCTCCTGCAACCTTCATGAGGCTAATGGATGACATCTTGCAGCCATTCACCAACTCATTTGTAGTGGTATACTTGGATGACATTCTGATCTTCAGCCACAGTTGGGAAGAGCACCTCCACCACATCCGACAGGTTCTCCAAACACTGTGGCAACACAAGCTATGAGGCCAATTTGGAGAAATGCACTTTTGGCATGACCCAGGTTCAGTATCTGGGATACATTATTGATGAACAGGGGGTGCATGTGGATCTAGCCAAGATCCAAGTCATTCGGGATTGGCCATCTCCAACCACTCTGACAGAGCTCTGCAGCTTTCTAGGTCTTGCCAACTTCTACCATAGGTTCATGTTGGGGTTTTCTCATATCACTTGGCCTTTGAGTCAAGTCACCAAGGGAGGAGCGAAGGAAAAATTATTTTTCGTCTGAATCTCAATAGAAGGCATTCATAGAGTTGAAATATCGCCTCTGCACGGCACCAGTGCTCACGTTACTAGATTTACAACAACCATTTGAGGTCGAGACAGATGCATCTGACTATGCTATTGCGACAATCCTTACTCAACACGGGCATCCAGTGGCATATCACAGTGAAACACTTTCAGACACAGTCCGGAAGTATCCCACTCATGATAAAGAGATGTATTCCATTGTGTAGGCCTACCGATAATGGAAGCATTACATTTTGGGGAAGGAAACGGTCATCCACACAGACCACCGACCCCTGCAGTTCATAGAGACCCAAGGGAAATTGCAGAATGATTGCCATCAGAAGTGTTCCACATACCTGCAACAGTTCCATTTGAATATCAAGTATAAGAAGGGCAACACTAATAATGTTGCAGATTGCCTCAGTCGACCATCGATCATGGCGTTAACCATCATGCTCAACTCTTGTGGGCACGAGACTTCTGATTGGCCACTGCTCTACAAAAGAAACTCGGAATTCAGCCACACATACCAGAACCTCTTGGAGGGTCAGCATGTTCCAGATTTTCACCTCCAGGACAACCTGTTATGCCACCTGGGTTACCTTTGTGTTCCTTCAAGCGAGTGTGCCAAGATGATTTGGGAACCACACTACAGTCAGGCTGTTGGGCATTTTGGGGTCGAAAAAATGGTGGCAGTACTGCAGAAGTATTTCTATTGGATGAATCTTCGACATGATGTCAGGAAGTACATCAGGTCATGCACTACCTGCGCCATTGACAAACCGACCATCAATATGCAAGGCCACTATACCCCGCTGCCTACCCCTAATCGGCCTTGGGAATCCATCTCCATGGATTACATGTCAGGCCTTCCTTCCACTAAGCATGGAAATGACTGTGTTTTTGTGGTCATTGACAGGTTCTCAGAGATGGCCATTATGGCGGCCTGCAAGAAGAATATCACAGCAGAAGCCACTGCTAAACTCTTCTTTGAATGAGTGTGGGTACGCTTTGGGATCTCACAGTCTATCATCGCAGATTGGGACAACAGGTTCCTCGGTACATTTTGGTCCAGTCTCTGGTCGATGTTGGACACCAAACTCACTAAGTCCACAGCCTTCCATCCTCAAATTGATGGCCAGACAGAGGTTGTCAACAGGATGATCGTACACATTCTGTGCATGTACAACTCAAAGCATCCACGCACATGGGACGAGGGCCTCCCCTATGTTCATCATAGCTACAACTGGGCTCTCCACAACTTGACTGGCCACAACCCTTTTCAGGTGGGCTTCGTATTCTAGCCACTATGTCCCATCGATGTGGCCATGCCATTTGCAGCTACTCATGTAGATTCTGCTCATGTCCAGTCCGAAACAGATAAGGCAAACAACTTCATTGAGAACATCCAACATATTTGCCAGTAGGTCCATGACATTCTGGAGAAAGCAAATGTTAAGTACAAACAACAACATGATCAACATCGGGTGCCACACAAGTTTCAGGTGGGTGACAAAGTCTGGTTGCATTCGCAAAAGGAACGCCTTACCAGAGCCTATTGGAAACTCAGACCACTATGATATGGGCCTTACACCATTACCAAGGCTATGGGAGATAATGCATTTGAGCTCATCTTTCACCCATTCCTTGGCCTGCACCCGATGTTCAATGTTAACTGCCTTCGGCCATACTTTTTGCCATTACTAGACACGTCCGACATTGCAGAACAACTCACACCCACAAAGTTAAATCCAGCTTGCATGGAACAAGATACAACTGATCAGATCATGGACACACAGATCAAGCACACTCGCCAGCAGAATATCCAACTGTATCGAGTTGTCAAAGCAAGACAACTCCTTCACCAGGGCAAGTGGCTCACCAGGGACCAAGTGCAGTAGAAGTTCCCTCATCTCATGGAGGAGCTCAACGCAATGGGGACCACTGCTTCCTAAGGGGGGAGGAATGATCGAGGTGGATATTGGTGACCACCCATTAATTCCACTTGGATCCCCTCTAGTGCTTCTTTTAGTTTCTTCAGTTTCCTTAATTATAGCACAGTTTACTATTTTTAGTAGTTTTTCGGGTCCTGAACTTCCGGAGCCATTTTGAGGCCCTAAACGACGTTTTTTGGGAAATCTACCACCAATAATTTTTCTATCCAAAAATCATCTTTTTGTCGTAGTCGTCGAAGAGATCTTTCCAATGGGCTATCATGCACATCAAACAGAGATAATACGACAAATTCACGACCCCGGGAAGTTGATGTACCAACTTACCCAAAAAGACGGGGCCCACAATTTGGCGTTTCATCTTCTAGGGTTAAGTTTTGGAATGTGAAGGGTTTTTCCATTGTTTCTCAACAATAAATAGGCCTTCGAGCCTCATTGTAACAAAGTTGAGAGGCATGTAGCCACACATCTCTTCTCAGAGATAAGATAGCATCGCCCTAGCTAGTTTATTTCCATTTCTGGTTGTAAGCATATTTTAGTATTTTCCATTAATGAAATGAAGTATTATTTCCACTGCATCTTTGTGTATATGGTTATCTCTGTAATTTGTTGCGTTCCTGTTTAAGTCTGGATCACACTGTGAATTCAGTATGCAGCGCACCTACTACACTCGAGAAGTGCGATGCATACAAACTGCCTTGAAGGCAGGGTGCGATGGTACCAGTAAGAGACTTTGAACGAATTTTTACTCACGATTTGCAATTCAGTTAAGGGATTTAGGCTGAGTAAGTGATGTTCAGTATATGTAAATCATAGGGGTAGATCTAAGAAGGTTACTAGAGCCACCACTTAGGGAAATTACACTTTTTGCAGATCGATTGTTTACTTCATAAACAAAACCTGAAGATATACTAAAGCAACATTGATCTACTTTGCATTTGTATAACAAATGTAGTTCGAAGGCTAGCTGGCTTGGCTTCAGGATCCGTCTGTAAGTTTATAAAAGAAACAAAGATAGGCTAACAAACAATCTAGTTCCACCCTAGTGGAGTCGCCATTTTGATACTGGGAATAGTGTCCACTTGGATGCTTCTATTCTCACTAAGACTGGTAGCTATCTTAGAAACAAACAAGTAAAATCTACTTTTGCTTTCCTTTATGAAAATAGATAGGAGTGAAACAAAGAAGACCAACCTTAGTCTTGCACTTGATTTCCTCTCCTTCCTGATAGAGCTTTGCCGCTTCTTCTTTGTCTACCAAGCTTCAAAGAGCACCTGTGGAATCACAGCAACATACTACTATCGAAGAACAAAGATCTATATTCATAAATAACACAGGACTAGATGTGTGTTAACCATACAAATGCATATATAAGTAAACATACAAGAATATGGAGGAAAACTTGAATAGCTTTATTAAGATGAAAAGTAGCAAGAGGATTACAACCATATGTTCTGACCCAGCATCATCCTCTATCTAGAAAGCCCTTCTTCACCTCAAGTAAAGCTTAGATCACCCAACACTATGAATATACACCAGAAAACTAACAACACTTCTCTACAAGATACAAGATTCCAACCTCTGGATCTCTGTGATGAGGGATCCATATATAGATGATTGTAGGGAGGTGAGTCATCTTCTGGGGTCTTGATTAGTGTCCTCTCTCTAATAGTTCATGCTTCCACTTGGAGAATGATGATCTCTTACTCATCCCTGGTCGAAAACAGAGAGGCAAGTGTCAGAGGAGAAGCTTCTGGAAGATTCCATGATCTTCCACCTCTCATTTTGTCCCTGCCATTTGTCCATTCCCAACCATCACACCCTCTGTACTGGGTTTTCAGTATGGTCCAGTTTTGACCATTTATGAGCAGTTTTGAGTGGAGAACTTCTGGGAGATGATGTAATCAGTTAATCTTGTTCCTTTAGGTAGTGAAGAAACACTTTTAGGGACTTAGGAGCCCTCAGTTTATGGACATTTATGATTGGGGTTGAGGTGCCCAAAAATGACTATAACAGTTTGTGAGGCTAGTTTTATAAATGTTCAACTACTTCAATCCCTAACTCCTTATACCCTGACCTCGTTTAGGACATGCAAAGAAAAAGAAAGAGAAGATGGATTTCATACCACTGATGTGGTCTTATGCAAGAATGAAATAAAATGCAAAAATACACATATACGCAGAGATGTAGTAGAAATAAAACTTCATTTAATTAATATCAAGGAACTGAAATATGCTTACATATAGAAATGGAAATAAATTAGCTCGATTGGTTGTAGCTTATCTCTGAGAAGAGATGTGGCGGATACATGCCTCTAAAATGTGTTACAATGAGGCTCGAAGGAATATTTATTATTGAGAATAATGGAAAAAACTAAACATCCAAAAACCTAACCCTAGGAGATGAAGCGTCAAAACTATCGGCCCTATTTGGGTAAACGGGTACATCAACTTCCCGGGGTCATAACTTTGGCATACGATCTCTATTTGACATGCATAATAACTCGTTAGAAATATCTATTTTAGGACTACAAATTTTGAATACAAATAAGATTCAGAGACTCATTTCTCCCATTTTCCAAAAAAAAACATCATTTAGGGCCTCAAAACGGCTCCGGAAGTTCAGGACCCAAAAAACTACCAAAATTAGTAAATTGTGCTACAATTAATAAAACTGAAAAAAAAAGATGAAATAAATAGTGGTGGGGATCCAAGTGGAATACGTGGGTGGCCACCAATATCCACTTGGATCACATGATAACCATTTAGATACATTGATTGAATTACAAAATATCTGGTGCTATAAGAGCCACCCATAGTACTAACTTCTCTTTTGTATAAAATTTAGCAAGAGGAAAATAAATCATCGTGGAATGAAAATTCTACTGGAGAAGGAGCTAAGGGGATGATAAATCCTTTAGGTATGATTTTGGATTGATTACTGAGGTATATATTGTTGATGAATTTTTTGTAGATCATGACATGATAAATTTACTAAAAACACAATTAGGATAGTCTTATTCTAAGAGATCGTATGGCAATATTTTTAAAACCAATTTCTATATAAAATAACCCTTGGAATCTAGTCCTTAATTAAATTTAATTTCTCATTTTGGATACGAAACGAAAAACCTATGGGGGAAAACTCACTCAATATCAAGCATGAATTTAAGAATAAGGTTGGGATAACTAAATTTTAGTGAATCAAAGGGATAATTTTTTCAAACATGATTCTAGGGTATATTCCCTTATAAATATAGTGTACAACAAAATTTTAACCATATTATTTCAATTTTATGTGAGAAATGTATGCTAAATATCTATCCTAGATCTACATTGATAAAACTCTATCTCATTGTCTATTCACTAGCTTATTTGATCCATCAAGTATTTTTTTTAAACATATTTCTATTGGAGATAATATTGTAATTGAGGGAAAAGTATACATAGTTACCAAAAATATAGACCATGATAAATTGTATAACATAATGGAAAATAAGAGATAAAAGTAGTTGATAACCAATAAAATCACACATAATATTATGTCTCTTAAAATCCAAATCAAACTGATACATTGATACATAGACATACATTTATACCACGTTGGGATAGTTACAACAGACTAACTACTTGACTAGACTCTTAAATAATCTAACTTATCTTAATAGCCATCTTTAAATTTTTTATTTATCTGACTTGACTGGGCTAGCTGACTGAGTCAACCAGCACCTCCAACATCTTCCCCACCCTCAAAGACTTCTTCACCCTAAAGAAGGGGATATTTGGAGTGAAACAAAAATGAAGATTCTGAATTATAAATTCATTGTTGGCTTTGTAAGAGATAAAAACATTGCAAATTTTTTAATACAAATTATATTAAATTAAGATAGAATATATGTTCCTTCATCAATAGTTGTTTATGAGGGTTTGATCATATTTTGCTAAATTAGTTCTGGAAGTTGTGTGTTTCTTGATGCACTTCAAATTTGTGGAACTACTACTCCAAATCCTAAGCACATCTCGAAATATTTGGTGAAAATAACTGGGGGGTATATATTGGTGGCATGTTCGAAAAACTATGTGATAAATAACTAGTGCAAAAATTTACAAATTTTCATTAAAGATAGACCATTCCTAAATTGCTAGCCTTGCACGAGCACTTGCTTCCATGAGATTTACTAAAAGTTGGATTCTTCTTTCCAATGGACTCTCATCTGATACTATTTGAGTGAAAGGCCTAAGTTACTTGATCTGTGGAACTATGTTGAGTATTCCCTAGAACAATTCAAAGGCATTAGATGCTTCAAGTTGTGATTTTTTCCCTTCTCTAACCGATTGACTCTCCTACAACATTAATCAGGACTGAAGTTTTCTTTCCTATTCTAGATATTTGTCTAGTGCCTATTTAGATATTTCATGTGTTTTTTCCTTTGCAAACAAATATTGTATGAGCATTTTTTGTAATCTAATATGACTATGATTCGATATTAGGTAGGTGGGCCAATTGTTAAGATTAGTCATTAAAGAAACGCCTTTGTCGAGATTTTGTGCCAATAAAAGTTTGGATGCTAGGAACCCCTTATGAGTTGTCTAAAGTATTTCTGTCAATTTCTCATTTCCCGCCACCATTGATCTGGTTTGAAATTCTATTATCTGTGTAGTAAGGTTATCATTTTTCTCAATCAACAGATTCACCAACTACTGCAAGGAGACGAGATGATTATCAACTTTGACTAGAATATGGATATCGACTTTTTCTGCTACCCGACATTAACATTCTAGCCAAGTATCCCTTTCTCATTCCTCTTTCTATTGTAGCTTGATGGTGTCCTCATTAGGGGAATTTTGAGGTCTAAATTGGGCCTCCTAAGAAAAATGTTCAACCAAAATAAACTTTATAAGAACCAATAGGTTTCAAGATGATGATGTCAACCATGGGGGACAATTGACCATTTTTGGACTAAAAAGGTAAAAGGATTAAAAAAATAAAAAAACAATAAATTAACTACTTTTTCAACTCATATTTTCATCTTATCTCCCTAATGTTTTACTCAAATTTCGAGTGGGAGTACTCGTTGGATGAAAAATTTAATTCCTCATCTAAGGAGTACCCATGTTGCATTCTTTCGATGGAACCTGCTACATGAAAAATGAGAAATCAAAATTTTCATGTATTTCTCATTTTTCATGTATCAAGGTCCATCAAAAGTGTCCAACATGGGTACTCCTTGGATGAGGCATAAAATTATTCATCCAACGAGTGTTTCTACTCAAAATTTAAGCAAACCCATAGGGAGATAAGTTGAAAATACAAGTCGAAAAAATATTTTTTTATGTTTTCCCTCTAAAATTTGATGATGTAATCTAATCTTATTTTATTATTTCCATTGTTATTTCATAATTTCATTAGGAGGCCCATTTTAGACATCAAAATTACCCTAATTTATCTCTATTTTCAATATTTGCTTATTTGCTTTTACGATTTGCTATAGAACTTCAAATATCTGCTTGTTGTTGGTAAGATTTAGGTCAACATACTTGGTGCATATGTCAACATGTTTTTTCTTGATGTGAGTGTCATGCTTGCTTGTTTATGTCGGCTCAATGGAAGAAGGTTGAGTATCTATGGGCTTGGTTGATTGATTGTACATGGATTTACTGATATATTGGTCGATGGATTGGTGGATGGATTGGTCTATAGATTAGTAGATGGAGTGGTTGAGAAATTGGTAGATAGAGTGGTTGAAAAATTATCAGCCAGTATATTTTATGGATAATATATTGGCACATACTTCATTTGATGAGTTTTCATGTTATGGGTTTTGATCGTGTCATCCCACTGAGTACATTCTGATGAATTGTCTTGAGAATTCTATTGATATGACATATCTTCATCTAGCTCATGTTTCTCTTCTTGAATATCAGTCAGGGAAGTAGGTGGATTACCCTTAGTCAATTTAATATTAGCCACGTTAGTATTTGTCTGTGACCCTACAACTTGCTCTAACTAGTTTTGATGCTGGCTCGAAGAACTGCCATTTTGGTAATTAGTAGTAGAGCCATTTTGCATAGGGATTCCACTGGCTAAAGCTTCATAGTTTTCCTTCATTTTTTTTTGAATTCTCTGCTTAAGGGCATCCTTAGAATTTTCTAACACATGTTTTATATGAGAATCAACAAATGATATTTCTATCTTTGTTTTACAAGGCTGTATGGCTAACTTCCCTTTTGCTTTGTTAGACTCAACTACTTGTCAAATGACTTCACTGAATTGATGTTGGTGCTGAAAGTTCTAAAGCCAAAATTTTGATAAAACCTCCTCCCATCGAATTCATTGAAGAGAAGTCGTAGTGGGTTTGGGGCTCTAAGACTCCTTCTCATTGAACTTTTGTGAGGATTAGACTACAAATACTGAAAAATCAAGCTTGAAAGGTTGCATATGCAATGCAACTTTTGACTCTTCTTCATGTTCTGCATCGAAGGGCGGGGTTATGATTTCCTTGTTTGCTTCTAGGACTCCAGGTAGAATGCAGAAATTTGTATTCAATTTTTGGCATAATTCATTAAATAGTTGCTTGACAGTAGGTTGATAGGGAAACTCTTTAGGGTCTACCTCGACAGAGTTATTATACCAAAATTTAGTGAAATATAAACATAGTTGAATATGCAAATAAGGTGGAAAACCCTCACAGATGTGCCAAGGGACTCTCCACTTATTGGAGGATGACTTAATGTCAAACAACTAATTTATAAATAAATTTTGAGGACTTAGAGACTAGGTTTTACCCAACCAACCATTAGAAAAAGTTATGAAATTATACATAATTGGCATATATTTCATAGTAAAGTCTGTCTCCCCAACTGAAAGACTCAATTTCATTTATAAACAAATAAGAAGAGAAGGGAAATGAGTGGTTTTAATCAAATTATGGAAATCATGTCAATTTGTATTTATAAGATATGTGAGGTACTTTGCCCAATATTATGTCTTTCTAGAGGCCGCAATTTGATGCAGGACCATTTGACCTCCCCTTAATTAAAGGAGGAATCCAAAGTAGAGAAGAGGACGACGTGAACCATCGGAGCTAAATAGGGGACAAATATTTTAAAACAGAGTAAATGATGGAATGGATAAATTCTTTCAAAGACTTATTTAGTGTAATTTAATCTGCCATATGTGTGCATAACGGGATATTAGGGAGTTGTTAGTGATTTTTTAGAGGAGATCAAGGACAGGATTGATCGGATCCTTTCAATGATCTGATCCAATGTTTCTTAGAAACTAATGAACCTATGTGTTCTATATATATTTAATGAGACAGAGATAGAGAGGATATAAAGTGATTGATAAAGATTTGTAGAAACAAAGATAGATACAATGTAGTCGAAGGAGGACTTGTTCTAAGGCTGAAATGCCTTAGGATGTAATAGAAGTCTATATATGTCTAATAGAAATATGTGTGCCACATGGATTTTTGCGTGTCTGTGTATTATGTCCTTTCCAGCTCTGTTGTTTATTTAGGCATCGGATGACTTAGATCCCGGTTGTATGCATGTTGATCTACCATCGATCACTATAAGGATCGTTGAAGATCCATTGATTAAACAGAGTTAATTGTGTTATTGAGTGGTATCTACTTTCACAGACTATGGTAGAGAACTGTGTTTTTACATAGAAATCCATCAATAGAAAGAGATTAAGTCTAAGAGAAGGTTTGAGAAACGATGCAAGGAGCCGTTGGATTTGTAAGATCAATGACCCGAATCTAATCGCAGAGGAGAGGAGATCTCATATCTCATCGGCGAAATCCTTATGGAAATTTCGAAATGCCTTTAAATCAGTGCGATCATGATCACGCGATTAAGTGTGGACCATCGAATCAAGATTCAAATTGATGATCATGATCTAATCATTGATCGCTAATCGCAGAGGTCAACCACAGAAGGTAGTGGATATGCAATACATCGCTTCAACGATAGAGATGACGCGTTGATAGATGATTGGAGAATGGAACGATCGCTTATCAAAGGTTGGAGGAGTGGCACAGCGGACTTGCAATGGACTGAGAAGTGGACCTGGTAATAATTATAGGTGCCGGTGTATTCTTTTTGAGGTCCAGCCCATGGTTTTGAAGTGGGGTTTCCTTTGTTTTCCCATGTAATTCCAATATATGTATTGCCCAGGTTTTTAAGGCTTAAACACATATTTTAAAGCTTCTGATAGTGTAGTGGGCTCCGATAGTTGTATGGTCCACGGTTTCAAAGGCTTATGGCCTAAACGAATGAATAAGTGCTTCTGATAAGGGTTGTGGGCCATAACCCATAGGCCTTAGGATCAATTATTCTTATAGGAAAGGGAATTTTGACTAACCCCCAAAGTCTCTTTTCATCACAATCTCACCAATTTCTTCTAACATATTTACTTTGACATCAGGGGCCAAATTGAAAGATGTGAGGCTAAGAGAAATAATCATACAGGTCCATCTAGCCAAAGGGTCCTAAACTTGATTGATAGCTAACCCTTGTGAATTCTTCCCTAAGAGTGTGCCGCCAATATTCTAAGCCATTTATTACAAATGGAAGTTTTGGGCACTTTATTACCTTTATATGGGAGTCATGTAATTAAATGGATGGAGGTTGCTGAAATTGAATGTGGTTCCATAATCCAGATCTTCTCACTAAGGTATCTACTTAATAAATACGTAGAAACTTCCTCCTTCATACATTCATGTCTTTTATCAGCGGGGTAGCAAGAAAATCATAAATTGTTGCCTTTTCTAACCACTGAGAGTCTAAATTCAATTGCTCATGTTTTTCCCCATATGATAAATGACACATAATGCTTCTCCTAGTAAGGTTCTTCAATCTTTGAATTTCTTATGTACTGCATTCATAATCTTCAATTTTTTATGTTAGGTCCCTATACTACTAGTGTAACCCCTTATTGTTATTAGTGCAACCCCTTTATTACATTTTTGTGCCCATGTAGTCCCCATATTGTTATTATTGTGCCCTTACATTATTATTTTTATGTCGGCTCTGATTATATTATGACCCCTTAGACTCCTATAT